>JANHFN010000908.1:115765-127005 GCA_032468175.1 Toxicocalamus goodenoughensis | reverse complement strand
ATCTGGCTGACTGTGTGATGAATAATAATAATAGATAATAAAAATAATAATACCTTTAGAAATAGCTTTTGCTGGGACATATGGGATTTGACGCACAACAACTAATCCATGAGCAAACAGAATACACTCCTGCTTCAATCATGTATTATGACTTGAATGAATAGTAAATTTAATTTAAGATTCTTTTCGTATTTTCAGTTTGAAATTTTATTATTAGCTGTGAGTTTTCTTGACTATTTTATGTGTAGAACTGAGATAAAATATGAAATATTAAATCAATCAATAAAATAGACCACCAATTTACCAGGCATATGTATTTGTGGATAATAGAGTAGATGCTATTGTACAGGGATTGCCTAACAATTCCATGAAAAAAATGTAGCAAAGTCCAGACCAGTTCTTCATAAATTTTCATGGATAAAGAAAATACTTATGATCAGCCACAAGTGCTCCAAATATTTGATCCTCACAAGGAGACTGCAAGACTGGTCTCCAGTGGGTTTAGAGCTCTGGGAGATGAGGGAATAGCCAATTTACTCAAACTGATTTGTTTCTTTAGGGACATTGACTTGCATAAGTCTTTTCTAATCACTTTCTTATTAAATTTGTTTTAGTTATTGGGAACATTGAATCAACAAGTTTTAGAATACCTTCAATCCTTAATGGAAGAAGTTTTAAATTCAAATGTAAAGACTTATTTTCTTTAATAAACAGCAAAAGAATGATTAGAACTTTGATTTTGGAAAGTTACAAATAGATTATACAGTCAGATCAGTTTGAAATAAGAATTTGGAATAATTTCCTATAGAAAATGTTTTTGATTTGATTTTTTAAAAAAGGATGATATGGTTAGGTTTAGGGGAAAAATATGGTGTGAAATTTTGAATATTGGACACTAGAGGGAATGAGAAGAAACTAAAGATTTTAATTAAAGGAGAACACTTACATTTACTTCTTACTACAGAATGAAGCAAAATATTTTAATATTGTCATATTTAAAGTTCTTTTTGAACAATGGACCAAAAGTTAACTTTAAAAGTGTCTGCCTTTATATATAAACTGTATTTAAAAGACGTTATGCAGAAAGAATAATTTGTATCTGACAAGATTGAAATTTATCCAAAAGTAGATTTAAAAATTATAGATTACACAAATGATACAGAAAAAAAATGTTACATAGGACATTCAATTTAATAATAAAAAGTGATGTACAAAGAACAAACCAAGAGAGTCTTGGAAATTCTACTACCTTGGATTTACAAAAGAGACTTCAAAGTTTTGAAATCAAGAATCAAGTTGTAGGAAATTATTTCAAGTTATTAAGATCAAGTTTTTAAAAAGTAAAATGAAGGAATATAAAATTGATTTACTTAAAATAGACCAGAATAACGGAGTTGGAAGGGACCTTGGAGGTCTTCTAGTAATCTAGTCCAATCCCCTGCTTAGGCAGGAAACCCTACACCACTTCAGACAAATGGTTATCCAATCTTTTCTTAAAAACTTCCAGTGTTGGAGCATCCACAATTTCTGGAAGCAAGTTGTTCCACTGATTAATTGTTCTAACTGTCAGGAAATTTAGTCTTGGTTCTAAGTTGCTTCTCTCCTTGATTAGTTTCTACCCATTGCTTCTTGTCCTGCCCGCAGGTGCTTTGGAGAATAGCTTGACTCCCTCTTCTTTGTGGCAGCCCCTGAGATATCGGAACACTGCTATCATGTCTCCCCTAGTCCTTCTTTTCATTAGACGAGACATACCCACAATTCCTACAACCATTCCTCATATGTTTTAGCCTCCAGTCCCCTATTCATCTTGGTTGCTCTTCTCTGGATGCTTTCTAGAGTCTCAACATCTCTTTTACATCATGGCGACCAACACTGAATCCAGTATTCCAAGTGTGGCCAGTATTCCAAATGTGTGGATCCAAAAAAGAGAATCCTGAGGGTTTGTTATCCCAAATCATAGGGAGATTAAGGAAAGCCAGTTTACAGTATAATCTAGCATTTCTCAACTTGGCAACTTTAAGATGTGTGGACTTCAACTTCCAGAATTCCCCAAAACTGGCTGGTCGGGGAATTCTGGAGGTTGAAGTCCTCACAAAGTTGCCAAGTTGAGAATCACTGCTATAAAGTGTTTGATACAAGCCCTTTAATGCCTTGCCAGAAATTATTTTGCCGCGGGTGGGTGTTTTGCATGATGCACTGCTCCTTCCATCATTCTTTTTTTCATTTTATTTCTTTTTGTTTTTTGTTGTTTTGGGGGAAAAAAGAGGAACCTTTGACAAAAATTTCATAAATGGCCCACAGTGAGAAATGCTCCCTGTATAATTTTCATGCTCAACATGGAAACTGTTTTCACAGCTTCTCTTGAGACACCTCTTACAGGAGGGCATTAATCACAGCTCATAAGCAATGTGCACTGATCAGGGCAGGAATATTTATGTACCAAATGGTTGGAAGAACATCCTTTACACAAACCGTCTCTTGCCTCATCTCGAAGCTCATATTCATCTTTTTCTCAAGATGGTTTGTTGCAATGGTCCATAACTGGAGACACTCGCCCTCCTCCCAAACCTTAAAGGCATTGATTGCTCTGAATCAATCCACAAATTACCATTAAATAATCATATTTTACATAAAATAATGTAGCAATTATCAAATGCACGGGGAGTAATCTAATTACCCCCATTAACCTAAATGTAGTAATTAATAATTTAATTCAAATTGAGTCCAGGGCCTGATCCCAACTAAACTTCATAGCATGTTTCCCTGAACAGAGTGTGCACCCAGAAACACAAATGTGCACTTTTTGCACCAGAGAAAATTGTGTGTCCTTCAATGATAATCAGTAAAGCTGCTCGTGAAAGAAAGGCGCCACTTAATATTGGTTTCTTCCAAAAATTATCCTTAGATAGTAGACCAACAGTTCCCAACCTTTCACCCTTGGTGCAGAGGTGGTAATTCAGCTGGTTCTGACCAGTTCTGGAGAACCGGTAGCAGACATTTTGAGTAGTTCGGAGAACCGGCAAATCCCACCTCTGACTGGCTCCGCCCCCATTTATTCTCCGCCTCCTGAGTCCCAGCTGATTGGCAGGGTCTTCTTTGGTTGCCCTGCACAGGAGAACGGAGCTGGAAAGCAGGTTTGTGGGGTGGGGAGGGAATGGGGATTTTGCAGTAACCTTCCCCTGGAGTGGGGTGGGAAAGGAGATTTTACAGTATCCTTCCCCTGCCACACCCACAAAGCCATGCCCACAAAACCATGCCACACCCACCAAGCCACACCCACAGAACTGGAAGTAAATTTTTTTGAATCCCACAATTACAATTAAAGAAGAACACTCAAATTCAACTTAATAGAGAATGAAGCAAAATGTTTTAACATTGGACATACTGAAGGATATAGAAATTAATTTAAAAGTGTTTGTCTCTATGGATAGACTGAATTTAAAAAATACTGTAGAAGAGGAACAAGTATTACTTGACTGATTAGTCTCACTGATTGAGACTGATTTGAAAATGGATTTAAAAATGACAGACTGCAAGAATTAAATGGGGAAAATGTTACACTGGACATACAAAAGAAACCTGCGTATGTCTTAGTAATTAAATGATATATACAAATAACAAACCAAAGTATGACAATGTAGGATGATTTTCCTATATTGGATTTACAAAACTGTTGAATTTTGTTAGAAGAGTCAAAGAAAAAATGAAAAGAAATTGGTTTCTGGGACATTATTGAAGGGACTGAAGGAATTAAGATTGGTAGAAATAAGAGGAAGGTGTATAAAGTTGGTTTATTTGATGAAAGTTAAAATAAATTTTATCATCCTTGTAACCCTTAATGAATCTTTGCTGACATCAAGAATGAAATGACAATTTGTTTGTTTATAGATAAAAGAGGGGATATGGGAAGAAGAAATCCTTTTTCAAGATGAAGTGATGATGAAAGTTATTAAAATTATTTATACATGATGAAGGCGACAGTCACGTCTTTACATGTTTTTTTCTTTTTCTTTATTCTTATTTTTCTTTCTTTTCTATTTTTCCTTTCTGTTTCCTTTTTTTTCTGCACCTTCTATTTTTCTTTTTATTACTTTTAGTTTTTATTAGTTTTCATCATTGAAAATTGTAGTCTTTAATAAAATTGCTATAAAAAAGAATTTCGTTTTTCTCCTCATAAAAATTATCACTACTATTTCCTTTTAATTTTGTTCTCAGATATACATTCATGGATATCTTGCTCACTGATTCCCCTCTTGGAAGGATGTAGTTAACTACATGCTAAACTTTGCCAATCCTTGTTATTGATTTCCATATACAAATCTTGTTCCTGTTGTAGTGCTAAACCTGCTTCTCAATAATTGTTCAGTCAGATTCCCACTATCAGAAAACCATACACAAAGATTTTCTCTCCAAGACTCAAGCTAATGCATTTCAAGTTTCTTTATATACAGACCTTCTCCAATTATTAACATTCAGTAATATTGTTTTTATTGATAGTTTTAATTTTGCTTTAATTGGTTTCTAAATTATGTTTTTTAAATTACTGCAAACCCCTTCATGATTTGTAAAATAAGTGTGGTCTATAAATATTTCAAAAATCATAAATAATAGATACTACACATTTTCTCCAATCTCACTCCACAGTTAAACTCTACTGTACTATGGGATATCTGAGCAGGGGGTGGGTGGGTTTGGCAAGTGGTGATCAGGCTGTAAGGGAAGTCCTACCCCGAGCTTTCTCTACACACTCTCTCCCCAAGCTGCCAGAGCTTCTGGCTGAACAAAGCAGGCAACTTGATGACAGAAGCTCTGAGACACCTTCATGATGATTACTTGATGACAATTTCACAGGCTGTCAGTGACCGTCTTGCCTGAGTAGGTTTCCTGAAGGGTAATGGGGTTTAATTGCCCTTTGGAGGAGAGGAATTGCGGGAAGCATTTTTCTAAAAAATAATCTTCATGAGACAAAGCTGAAATGTGGATGCTGACAGAAATAGATTTACACAGCACTGGGAAGCTGTTTGGTAAAACAAACCTATCTGCAGCTATATTTAAAAATTGATTCCCTTTCCCCTCCACTCAAATTTCCAAGATCAACGTTGAGCAGAAATTGCTAAGGTCCATGAAGGGTGATCTGCATAGGATTAAACAAATCAGCAAGCAAACAATCCTTCATTTAACTGTCTGTTCCATGTGTCACATTTATTGGAAAGAGTGATGCTAGGCAAGGCTAAGCAAGGTTAATTGGTTCTTCAAATATCTCTTCATTTTCGGCTTGCTCAAGTCTGTTACTGAAAGGTGATCTTCGGCAAATCATCTGAATTTCAGCCTTATTACAGTATATAATAAAAATTATTTTAATTTTTATTTCTAGTCTGTCTTTTACTGTAAAGTTTTTGGTAGATTGGACTATAGTATAGGAAAGGTAGCATGTTATTAAGTGAGTCCACACTTCATTAGATTGATCCAACTGAACACAAAAAGAATCAATGATTCATTGGACTAGAGGTGTCATAGGATGTGATCCTGAACAAGTGCATTTTCAATATTTTTCAATATGTTCATTCTTGAAGAAGTTGAGGAGGTGAAGAGAATGTTTATACAGTTTACATATAATACAGATATGTATGATAGCAAATAATCTAGAAGACAGGAACAAAAGTTAGAAAAATGTTGTGAAAATAAACAGATTGAAATTTAATAAAGACAAATGCAAAGTTGTTTCCTCTGGAAATAAAAAACAAAATATATAGAAATAGGATATGGAATATGTGGCTTGATAATAGAACGTGTAAAAAAGAATTTGGAATACTAGTTGATTGCTTACTAATTGGGCTCTAGTGAGAAAAGTAAATCCTGTGAATTAATCATTCCACTTTATTCTTCATTAGTTTGGTTTTATTGACACACTTTAAAAAGATTGAGACAAACTGGAACAAATTCAATGGATCTAACAGACATCATAATGGAAGTAAAAATTAAATTCTATGAGTTCAGAACTAAAATAAAAATATTTAATCCTGGAAATTAAAAGAAAATTTCAAAAATGTCAACAAAGCAAATGAGAAATAATTCATTTAAATTGCAGGAGGGCAGATTCTGACTAAATGTTAAAAAAATTCTAAGCAGTTAAACTTTCTAACCTGTTAAATGTGAAATGTGCTTAGGAAATGAGAAATCCCAGAAAAATCTCATCATCCTTGCGACAAAATCATAAATCATAGGAAACCACAACAGGAAACCACAATCCTGACAAAATTTCAAAACAAACAGGCTCCATATGAGTAACGGAGTTGGAAAGACTGTATATTATCTTATGCAACCTACAATATAAATTTAGCATTTATTGAGGAAGCATGCTGTCAGGATTCCTGCGATTGTCCTAATTAAATCATGAACCTCGAACCAAGCTTCAAAAGAATCCAAAAGATTTATTAGGAGCAACATGTCGGCATTGACCTATATGAAGCCAACTCTGCCACATGTAATTTATGGTCATCTGTGACCCTGTTTTCCCCCTCCCCCAGGGTGTGTCATAAATCAGATTCTCTAATGAAGCACATTCAAGGGCTGGTTGTCATCAATCACATTCTCCAATGAAGGATTTTCGTGGGCAGAATATCCGGTGCCTGGGCAACAATCTTTGTAAGATAAACATGGAATGTACTTCTGTTTTTAATTGCCATACTGCTCCTGCTTATGGCAACTTGGAAACAGGCATAGAAATGCTTTATCAGTTGACATGTAAACAAATACTGTGTTCTCACTGCTTTGTAGAATCAGCTTGGATTTTATCCGGCTGAGCTGCAAATTGGGAAGTTCCTATTGCATAGAAATCCAACCACTGTAGATCAAAGAAGTTCCAAAAATATGCCAAGTTATAAAGAGTTAAATTTAGTTGACTGTGGATAAAAAGGGTTGGCTTTTCTCACGAGGATCAAAAGATATAAATTGAAAGGATTGCCTGTTATTCAGCCAGCAATGTTAATTTTAACTGAATTTGATTTGTTATGAATTATGTAAGCTGTGTTACTCTATTTTCTTATATGTGTATACATTTATTTCATATATATTGCTTGTATGTTTAAACATATAACTTACAACAAATGTTGAGCAATTAATTTAATCCAATTCATAAAATCTTCTATAACTCCACCACTTACAATAATTATTGTTCATTGTTATAGAAAATTCCTACAGATGATGCTTTATATTGCTTATGCAGTCTTAGGCTTCTTGCTTCCATGAGTTTATTTAGAACATAGAATATTAGGGTTGGAAGGGACCTTGGAGGTCTTCTAATCCAGCCCTTTGCTCAAGCAGGACACTCTATGCCATTCTGTACAAGTGACTGTCCAATCTCTTCTGGAACTAAGCTGTTCAATTGAATTATTTTTTCTCACTGTCTGTTTTTCCTCAATGTTAATTGAAAATGAATGGCTTACTGGTAGACTGAGTGGGAAAAGCAGGAGTAGGATTTTGGCAATCCACTGAAAAATGATCTTGTCACTGCAGGTGTACCCATGTATCGCCCAATCACCTTCTACAGTACCTGGAAACAGCTGAGAGCATCTTCTGAAGCTTCTGTACAAGCCATGATTTAATGATTTTAAAAGTTGAGCTTTGCTTTTGGGCATGCATTTCAATCCACTTTCCAACCTTGTTCTAACATGGCTGGTTAAGGCCATTTTTTCTTCCATTCAGTAATGTTCAGTTCTTGGACACTGGTGGACATATCCCTGCAGTTTTCTTGACAAAGTTTTTCAGATATGGTTTGCCATTGCTACCTTCTAGGGCTGAGAGAGGGTAACTGGCTTAAGGACACCCAGTTGGCTACATGCCCAAAGTGGGACTAGAATTCATGGTCTTCTGGTTTCCAGCCTGATGCCTTCACCACTACCCCAAGCTGTCTTTCATTTTATGACCAATTATATGATCATAAATTGCCACGTTAGGGTATAAAACTCTCCAGCAACGTGTAAAGTGCTGAGCAATGCAAACCTATTGAAAACCAGCAACAACAATATCCCAGAAGGAATCAGATTTGCCTTCAGCAGTTCACACTGCAAGAGTTGAGAGACCTACAAAAGCATATTGAGCCAAAATACTAAATTGAAGAACTATTTCAGACATGTAATCAAATATCAGACCAAGATTCTAACAGGAACATGGTAGAGAACAGTGAAGCAATAAGCAGTGGAATACTTTCTAGCAACCTTCCAACCTGTTAACTCTTGCATGCTCAGGTCCTCCTGGCACACAATCAGGTGCCATCCATTCTCTTGCAGCAGTTTATATGTTCTCCTGCTAGAAGTTATTTTCAACAAGATATCTCTGCATAGCACAGCGTTTTCAGCTAATTAAAAAATATTTTTAAAAATCTGCAAAGATAATCTCATACACAGACGCACTGCACTAGTCTAACAGAGGTAATCAGTACGTAATAATGGTGGATGTCAGTTGTGGGATTCAATTTTTTTTACTACCGGTTCTGTGGGCATGGCTTGGTGGGCGTGGCAGGGAAAGGATACTGTAAAATCTCTAATCAGAGGTGGGATTTGCCGGTTTTCCAAACTACTGAAAATTTCCGCTACTGGTTCTCCAGAACTGGTCATAACCTGCTGAATACCACCTTTGCCGGACATCCTCTTAGTTCAGCAGGGATCTTGACTTTTGGAACAAGTAAAACTAGTTGATTTGTAAGCTCAAACTTGCTTTTTTTTTAACGGGAGTACAACTTTACCCTTCTTACTTGCCTCAGTTTATATGGGTAGATAAGCATCTTCATTTTATCTGAATTAATATATAGTGTATTGGCTTTCATGCATGGGGAACTAGCAGCCAGGAAAGAATCAAATATGTTTGACTAACTGGGGTAGGGCTGCAAAAATGACCAAAATGATGGTAACAAAGATTAACATGAAATCTCTTACCTCTTTCCTACTGGCTAGTGGCTGCCTGATGTTTACAGTCCACTGTTAGCTATAAGCAAGGTTACAAACAGTTTCCATTATTCTAATGCTATATAAACATTCTAATTTCTAGGGACTCTGATGAGTATGTTACCAGAAGTACATGAACTGTAAAGTTAATCAGTCCATAAGCCAATTGTGCCAGCTAATGAAGAGCCCCCCCCCTCCTTCTTTCATTTACTCTTCTAGCTCTGATTCAAACTAAGGGTTTGTTGTGTCTTGGCTGCAAGTGTGATCATTTACCTTAGCTTGAATAAAATTTAAGCAGGCTCCTGAACCGCTAGAGAAGATATATTTAGCTCAAGCAGTAATGGAAAGAGGCAGACTGCACCGTGGGCACTGCAGTCATATCTTATTTGTCTTACAGATGGAAATCTTAGTATTTGTAAGAGTGGAGTAGTCTTCCAAATTGAATTCCTAAGAAAAATAAATAGTGTCTCCAGTCATTAAAAGTATGAAATACTTCAGTAACAAGATTCTTATTCAGAAATCAGGCTGTACAGAATATCCAACATTCTCAGTAATCACTCAGTGTTTGGAAACTCCTTCATTTATAATGCTCTTCTGCACCAGCCTCATGCTGTTGCTTATAATGGCTTTATGGTGCCATGTTGACAGTTAATAATATAGTTCTTTTTCCATTTAAGAACCCCAGTTGAAAATCACGGGGTGTGGTTGTTAAGATAAAGTCCAAGGGAATATTATTTATTTAATTGTTTGCAGGATAATAAAATATACCCTACCCATGCTTCTAGAAATCCATCAGTCAGCAAAGAATAGAATCAGAACTAGTACTTGACTTAATGACCATTCTAATATCTACCTTGCTAAAAAAATCAGAAAGTAAAAACCAGGCAGAAATCATATTTGTGTAAATGTGCCTTTAGAGAAGAATATTTGTAGCTCAAGGTTGAAAAGAGGGGCTCTTGGTGCTCTCAGAGCTTGGGTTGCTTTCTTGCAGACATTTCATTACCCAAACTAGGTACCATTATCAATGAACATCACTGAATATGATTGGGTACTGAGGATGATGTTACTTAGTTCTGGTAATGAAACATCTGCAAAAATCCAATTGAAGCTCAGAGAGTACCGAAGGCCCCTCAAATGTGACTTTCATGTGTGGTACATTCAGATCAAAACCAAGCACCCTCTGGCTAAGTATATATTACAATAGAAAAATAAATAAACAAATAAAAAAGAACAGGGTAAAAAGGATGACTACATTTCTCTGGCAAACTTTGAATGATCAATATTACTTAATTTTTAATGGTGTAAGTGATTATGTTTATAACCTTAAAAAAATAATAATCCTGAGTAATGTAGCATTTTCAGGAGACTTGGTAACCTCAAGCTTATCTCTAAATAATAAATCAGAATCAGGATGGGTTTGAAGAAATAGGCATATATTTCTACTCTTTGATTGCTGTTGGTTGTTTACTTATTTATTGTATCCCTTTATTATTTTAACAAATAACTCAAGGTTATGAACATACAACAATTTACAACAATTCTGTGCAGTGAGTTGGGCTGAGAGAGAGTAACTGGCCCAAAGTCACTCAGCTGCTTTCAGGCATAAGGCAGAACGAGAACTCACAGTCTCCTGCTTTCTAGGCTGGTGTCTGAAATACTAAGACAATCTCTCTTTGAAATATTTTAATCCAAGGGCTAGGGATTTCCATGCATTTCTGCAAGGCCATTGACATAAACATTGGTAAGGGAGGCTGAGAATTATATTTGCCACAAGATATGTCCATATTTTCTTAGAACATAGAATAATAGAGTTGGAGGGGATCTTGGAGGTCTTCTAATCCAACCTCCTGTAGGAGCAGCAGACCCTATAGATGGCAAACCTACGGCATGCATGCCACAGGTGGCACGGAGAGCCCTCTCTGCAGGCACACGAACCGTCATTCCAGCTTAGCTCTACTGTGCATGCACGCATGCGCCTCCCACTGACTAGCTGATTTTTGGGTCTCTGTCATGCATGCACTGGGGGCAGAGGGCATGCAGGAGATGCGTGCACATGCACAAGGGTAGGGGGAGCTTTGGGGGGTTACATGTGCATGTGCGGGGGCAGGGGGAGCATGGGGGGGTGTATCACAGTCCTTGGCACTCCTTGTTTTGGGCCTAGTAGGCATCCCTGCAGCCGCCTAGGAGCAAAAACGGACCGTGGAGGGGTTCCACACTCCCATCCCCCTCGAATTAAGAACGGCCACGGACCTCCCCACCTTTCGCCGCGCCCTTAAATCACATCTTTTTATTCTAGCC
>JANHFN010000908.1:82929-93782 GCA_032468175.1 Toxicocalamus goodenoughensis | reverse complement strand
CTGACACATGGGAGAAGAGGGACAGGGAGGGGGGGAATAGAGATAGTTGGAGTATTGTAGTCAAAACAAAACACTTTCTCTTGGGAACCAAGGACATTCCTGCAGGTGCTCAGAAGGAGGGGTCTGGAGTCACCTAGCAACTGGAGAGCATCCTGATTGGACCATGTGACTGATTGTTTTGAGAAAGTAGAACACCGTTTACTTTTAATTGGGTGAAAACCATGGGAATAATCAGAGTCAGTTTTCACCAGCCTGTGCCAATATGACATTCCAAAAAATCATTCTTTGAGGAATCCAAGACCTGCCTCTGAGTTTTGCCTGCTATGGGTATTTTATTTGGAACCCTGACATTATATTTATAATGGTTGCAGTATCCTGGGGTCATGCAATCACCTTTTGCAATCTTCTGTCAACCAGGAAGCCAGATTCATTTAACAACATCATGTCAATCCAGAATATATCATTTGAATTAATCTTTTTTTATAGAATCCCTGCAAGTTGCCCTTATAGAGGTCTTAGCTTAAAGTAAGAATTTCTCTGACTCCTACTCAAATAATAAAAGGATTCAGTAGTCACTGCCGAGCATAGACGTTCCAAAGAAAAGGATTAATAGGATGTCTTATAAGCAGAAACAAGCCAGTTTGATGTTAATTTAAAGTGAGCTTTACAAAAGGAACAAAATGTAATGTTTTTGTAAGCACAGGAGCAAAGTCTCACTAGATCCTCTATCATAGTTCATTAAAAATGTCTATTTTGGGTGGCCCTAGTAGGTGGCCATAGCCTCAGATCTATAGCTCAGCTGTGAAAGTTTTCAACTCTTTATCTTATCACTCTCCAAAAGCTTATCTCACAGTCACGTTCTTCCCTATGCTGAACTGGAAAATGTAGAAATTCCATGACTGGGAACCTATGGCCCTCCAGATGTTCTTGGACTATATAACTTTTGGCAAGTACAGCTGATATAGTCAATGGTAAGACTCTTGGAGTTCATGTTTAGCAACTTCTGGCATGTCCCCCATCTTTGCCGAACGTATTTTGGGAAGCAAAAGATAACATAGGAGATGGGTTGGATTGGGTCCAGATGTCTCCAGGACTGAACCCTTATTCTCTCGCGGTGAGTCATCCTTCCCTCCTAGGCTGGAACATGGCAGTGTCCTAGGAGTCCAGCATAGACAATAATTGTACATTAGAAGTAGTTTTCAGAGAGTAATTGTTCATGGTGTTACCCAGCACGAGCTGCGTGCTTTGACTTTTCTGTCTCCTCTATATGCTTTTCCCCCTCCCAAAAAAAAATCAGTCAGATTCTTCAACGATTTGACATCTTTTTCTGCTTATTCAGCTCCAATCTTGCAGGTTCTGGCCTCTGATTCCAGAGTATAACTGACTCTGTGCCTGGGTTGATTATTCTGAGCGCAGTCTCAATGCTTCACGTAATTATAGACCCAATTTTGGTTTAAGGATTTAAGCATATAAGTCAACATCATGGATATTCTTTCTATCTACTCCTGAAATCCCAGTCATACACTAATGAAAATGTTGGTCAATAATTTATAACTAAAAAAAAAGCAAAACAAAAACAGAAAATAATGTGGTTTGCTCACCTGGAGAGGAAATTGTGAGATTCCATACCATTCAAGGCATATTGTCAGAGTATATTCATGAACTGGAATAGAGTTTGGTAACAAGGTCAGCCAGTGAATAGGCATAGCAACTAAGTCAGCCAATGAGAACTGTTTGGAAACTGAAACTAGAAGTAGCCTAGACGTGGCTCTATATTAGGCTCTGCACAGTGGTGGAATTCAATTTTTTTTTTAGTACCGGTTCTGTGGGCAGGGCTTGGTGGGTGTGGCAGGGGAAGGATACTGTAAAATCTCCAGTCAGAGGTGGTATTTGCCGGTTCTCTGAACCACTCAAAATTTCTGCTACCGGTTCTCCAGAACTGGTCAGAACCTGCTGAATACCCACCTCTGACTCTGCAGCTCTGTTGAGCTCTCAGTCTGTCTGTTGAAAAGGAAACTGCTTCTCTCCTCCACTTGCTTACTGAACTAAAGTGAAACTGATGTCTGTTTCTGTGCTGCTGAAGTTATTTGCAAACTGTCTGAGTTTGCCCCATGTTGGAGAAATCTATCACTGGTTTGTAAAATCTACTTATTATGTTTATAAAGATGTTAAATGAAGCATCAGCCGTCTGCGTTTATTTTTCTGGCGCTGAATTAACGCTGCAAAACTCTGAATACATATACAAAAAGGGGAGAACATCAAAGAACATTAGGCAGGCACAGTGGTGGGATTTGGCCAGTTTGCACCAGTTCGGGAGAACCGGTTGTTAACTTTCTGAGCAATTTGGTGAACTGGTTGTTGGAAGAAATCATTAAGGCAGAGAACCGATTGTTCAATTATTTGAATCCAACCACTGGGCAGACAGAGAAGAAGAGGGAAAGATAACATCAAAGACACATGTCTATGGAGATTCTCAGTTATCCAGGACCTGGTTGTCCCAAAGGTGCTTTTTCAAGAGGCAACTGGACTTTCCAAGAAGTTGTTTCAGCTCTGACTGGATGGTGGGGAATGGAAGCATCTTGGTCTTCAAAGAAAAACCAGAAAGTCCAGTTGCCTCACCAAAAATTCGCTACAACAGCATCAAATAACAACTGTTGGGCCTGCCAGAAAAACAAGAGCCAGAATTTTGTATCTTTGTAGTTACACTAATATTACAGGTGTTTTGCAAACCTTGTATTGTTGCACTAATTCAGATTGAAGATATGCAGTTATGGGCTCACTCTCACATCGTGGAGGATTTCCAGAAATGTCTTGATAACCATTTTAAGTGGATGTCCTCACGATGTTTTATTTATTTATTTATTTTATTTTATTTATTTGTTTACAAGATAATAGGTATAAGTATTAACATAGTTACGAATACATGGATACATATAAGAAAAAAAATTGTTGCCTCTATCTCATCTGAAATCCACTGCAGAGGTATCCCAAGTTATCCTAATTGTTTCAATTATTATAGTTATTAAAATATTTCCCCCTCTTATCTGTGAAGGACCAATTCCCTAAAACTTCCTTCCTTTTTTGACAGACCCAACTAGAAATGTAGGGGCACAAAGAAAGCTTTCCTGTTACTACCACTTTATAATGCCTTGGTAAGAGCACACTTTGAATATTGAATCCAGTTTTAGTCACCAAATAAGTTACTGAGATTTCAGACGGCAGAGAAGAGCAACAATGATTATGGGACTGAAGGCAAAACCACATGAAGAATGCTGGCAGGAATTGGGTATGTCTAATCCACGGCTTCCCAAACTTGGCAACCAGCTATGCTGGCTGGAGAATTCTGGGAGTTGAAGTCCACAAGTCTTAAAGTTGCCAAGTTTGGAGACCTCTGGTCTAAGTGCTTGTCGCTATTGCTACATAAAGACAGCCTCTTTAGGCTGACTTGGTTATCTTTGTGCTTGAATTGAATTTGCTGCTCCCCAGTTCTTGATAATCAGAATTAATTTTCCAGCAGGCAAATCTACAGTACTGGAGGAAGGTGATTACACATGCTTAGTTGGGTTGTTGTATTTTTATTGCTATTAGTATTCCATTTGCGGGGTTTAGTCCAAATTTGCATATTTTCTTTTTGGGCAGTTTAAAAAATATTTGCATATCCAAAAATGTGTCATCACATGCTCTATAGAAATAATGTACCAGATCAAGCAAGTGCACTCAGCCTTCAAATGAAGATATTTCTTGACTTTCAAACTTTCAGGCTGGCTGCTCTTGAGATGGGCAAGGATGGAAGACTGAACCCCTGTGTTTGGTTGCTTAATAGGCCCACTTTGTTTAGAAAGTTGTCCAAACAAAAATATTTCAACTTGTTTCTGCCTGAATGTAGATATGAGAATATGAAGCTTTGAAAATGCCTCCAAACTCTTCAGCTTTGTCTTCCCTGAACTATTTTCTACAGGTGGGGCAAGAATCTCAGTGTTTGGTGGTACAAGAACCCAGGTAGATTATTGCCTGCCTTCATGAGGCAAGTGACATTTCACTTGTCATCCGCCAGGTTGCTTGTAATCAAACCTGATTCATGAGGCTGAGTAGAATAAACTGGGACCTTCGTCTGGCCTTCAGGAACAATCCAATTTAAAGACATATGACCAGGCTTCAAAAATTTTAGCAAAGGGCTCTCTGCCTGGTTGCTAGGTGAGCATGGCCATGGTGGGCGTGGTCATGGTGGGTGTGGCCTAGTCAGCCTCCTGCACCATGATGGGGGTTGTTTTTGCCCTCACCGAGCTCCAGAGGCTTTTCTTGAGCCTCCAGGAGGATGAAAATGGCCTCCCTGGACTCCGGAGGCTCTATGGAAGCCAGAAACGAACCCATTTCTGGCCTTCCTGAACTTTGGGAGGGCCGTTTTTTGCTCTGCCCAAGTCTCTGCGTGCACCCTGCACTTACCTGCATCCAAAACGGGCCATGTGGGGACTCTTGGGAGGGGCGAGGCCAGCCAGGAGTGGGATGTGGGGGTTCTCTGAACTGCACAGAATCTTAGCTAGGGGCTCTCACGAACCCCTGCGACCCCCAGCAGTTCAGTCCTGCATATGACCTAGGGCACTAGGCCAAGCAGTTTTTGCTTAGCAGTTAGTGAGAAAGGGATTACTTCTTGGGTGTCTTTGTACATTGCTTTATGCTAACTGCAGGTTTTTATAGTTAATAAATGTGTGGCTCTTTTTTCCAATCATAACAGTTGTCTCACATTTTCTTGGAGGCACAGTTTTATGTTAGAAAGATAGACCAGACCTACTTCATGCTGATAGAAAGTGAATGCCACAAAGGGAAACCATATATCAGTTATGGAGATGCTTAGGTAGAGAGAGAGAGAGATCTCTTGAATGTATAAGCTTCTTCAGAAATACATCTTTTTAAAATTAGACTTTTTAAATTGGAGTTGTGGGGGAAGGGATCCACATCTGTTGCCAATTACTTAGTGATGTACAGCTTTGCTGTACAAAACAGCAATAACATTGTCTATTAAATTTACTGTAATTATGATTTAAAGACTTACTTTGGAATCATGCCAAATAGATGACTATTTTTTTCCTGGAAAAAAAAGATAAACAGGAAATTACACTCTCATAAAGTGGATCTTTCAAATGCAAAATCTTTTCCTGCTTCTTTTGTTGACTTAATCACTGACTGCCACTGAGACTTTGGCAAGCATACTTTTTCATTAGTCAAAAAACAATTTGGGTACAGAAATTGTCATCTGTACAGGCAGCGCCAAATATCCCCTTGTATCCATTCCCTTAAAAAGTGTGGACTTCTTCAGAATCAGCAACTGGGGACATTCAAGCAGCATGTCTAAAGAAAAAGCAGGTGCCTGGCAGCAAGATCTCTCCAAGATGATGGCAACAAAGGAAGTATAGTTACATTGCAGAGAGAAAAGTTGCTATTAAACTAAAATAAATGATAGGGGGAGAGGTGGAGGGGGAAAGATAAATCATAGAATAAATCAAAGAGAAAGAAAAAAGTGGAGAAAGGAAAAGGATAGGAGAGATTGGAGAAATAGGAGGAAAATGATCCATAGTGAACTTGGCCTGCTGAGAGAAGCCCAGCTGCACTCGGAGAGGCCAACCCAAAAGGCTGCAGGCCCGTTGAAGCGAGGTGAGCGGAGAGGCAAAATGAAGCAGCTGTCAGCATTCCAAGGAAACTCTCAAAACAATTAAGATCTCCGAGACAAAGTCCATCAAAGTAAGAAGTTATTAGAGCAGTCATCTTGGCATATCTGGGAAAAACCAAATCTGAGATCCCACGTTTTCCCTCACACACATTAAACTCACACCCTGCCCTGTTCAATGACAAGCACATTATGAGATCCAACCAATCTGCATTCTCTGCTGCCACCAAACTATGGTTTCTCACCTTCCAAGTGCCAGCAACCCGTCCTTGATCTCATGTGAAATATGTTGCTATGCTTCCTTTGCACAGCTCCCTTTCCCACAGCTCTCCCATCCCCCACTTTGGCAGCCCTGTTTAGTCTGTCTCAAGATGGATTCAGGGTGACAGGCTGCCTCCCCTCAAGCGAAAAGAACATCCTGAAATGAGACAAGTGACAGGAAGTTAGGGATTAACAATCTAACCACCTTCCACCCCCCCAATGGAGGCCCTTTGGCTTATCAGGGAATTTTTCATGAAACTCCTTCATCAACCTATCCACTTTCACATTCCAGCTTTTTACCCAAGTGGCTTTAGACAAAGGGTACCCCTTCCAATGTATTAGATACTGTAAATGACCCATATGTAACCTAGAGTCCAATATTTTCTTTACTTCATAATGGGTTTCCCTTATACTGCAATTGGCTTAAGAGCAAGTTGATACCTTAGCTACATTTGGGAGCGAGTGGCTAGCTTTAACAAGCTGCTATGAAACACAGGATATACTTTTCCTAATAAGCGGGAAAGGCTTAGTTTTACCATTACTGGATTTATTACTTTCACAATGGGGAACGGTCCTAAGAATTTCAGACCTAGTTTTTTAATTTAACATATTTAGTGGACCCAGACTCCCATTTTAAAAGGGGCTTGAAGCGAGCTGTGTTTATATCTCTCTGTATGGCTTGGGCTTGGGCACGTTTGGTATTCTCCCACCCCTGCTTTAGTGAGTCCATCCATTTGGTTAAGGTCATTGAAGATGGAGGCTCTCTAGGCAATTCAGGCATGGGCAAAAAATCCATCTGGTAGTGATTTGGAAAGGACTCAATCCAGTGCTTCTATAGACTGCATTGTTGTACGCCACTTCTGTGAACAGTAGAAGATCTATCTTGTTGGTAGTCAATGTAACATCTCACTCCACCAGAGTGTTTGCTCATTTCATGGCCCTGTTCCTGCTTTGATGAAAAGCAGAACTCAGTCCTTGAGAGGATCCAATGGATCGTCGGAACTCTCTCCAGAACTTTGCTGCAAATTGGACACCCCAGTCGGAAATGACCCGGAAAGGCACTCCATGCAATCTATAAATCTGCTTGTTGAACATTCTCACCAGTTTTTTAGCTGAGGGTAATCCAGGGCAAACGGGGAAATGAGCTTGCTTAGAGAATAGATCCACCATCATCCAAATTATGGTGTTTCCCCCGCTCTCTGGAAGTTCAGCTATGAAGTTCATAGCTATCTGTTCCTGTGGCCAGTTAAGTTTGGCCACTGCTTGGAGTAGACCAAGTGGATTTCCTGGCATCATTTTCCTAGCCAGGCAGGTGGAACACCTTTTTATATAGTCTTCCACATCTGCCTTCATTTTTGGCCACCAAAATTGCCTCCTTGCTAAATGGAGGGTTTTTTAAAAATCCAAAGTGACCAGCCAGCCGAGAGTCATGCCTGTGCTGCAGTACTGTAGCCTTAGGCTGGCTGGGACATATAGTTTTGACTCTTTCCATACTAATCCATCTCATAGGGTTAGCGTGTTTGGGTTGTCCTTAAACTATGGATCCATGGGGAGTTGGCCTAGAGAGTTTTCTTGTAGGAGTACTGCAGCTACTGCAACATCGCTGGCATCTGCTTGCACCACAAAGTGTCAGGATTCCAAAGGATTGGTTCCTTGGAGGATAATCCTTTTGGTTTCTCAAACGTTTGTTGGCAGTCAAGAGTCCAGGTCAGAAACTGGTTGGACTTAGGTTTAGAGTCAGTTCCTCTTGTTTTCAACAGCTCCATAAGTGGCTATCTCAGTGAATGTGGGAATGAATTGCCAGTAAAAGTGGGCAAACCCTAGGAAACTCTGAAGCTGTTTTGGGGTGCAAGGGGGTTGCCAGTCTAGTACTGCTTTAACTTTTCCTGGGTCCATTTCAATCTCCTCATTGGACACCCAGTAGCCCATGTAGTCTAGAGAGGTCTTGTAGAACTCACACTTTGACAGCTTAGCATCAAACTTAGCATCAAGGAGCTTTTTCAAGACCTGCCACACTAGTTTGATGTGTTCCTCCATGATCTCACTAAAGATGAGAATGTCAACCAAATAACCAAAACTCCTATTAGAGGTGCTCATGTAGCACCATGTTAATGAGTTGCATGAACACTGCAGGGGCTTCTTGTAGCCCAAATGGCATGTCCTTAAATTGGAAGCTGCCTAGTGGATAATTAAAAGCCATCTTCCATTTGTCACCTTCCTTGAACTACACACGGTAGTAGGCTTCTCTGAGATCTAGTTTGGTAAACACCTTTCCCCTCGCCAGATGGTTAAGCATGTTCTACATAAGGAGTAGGGGATAAGTGTTTTCTACTCAAACAGCATTGATCCTACAGAAATCTACGCACACCTCACACACCCACCCTATCTTTTTTCTCCTTAAACAGCACGAGGACTGACC
Organism: Toxicocalamus goodenoughensis; assembly: GCA_032468175.1. Classification (NCBI taxonomy): domain Eukaryota; kingdom Metazoa; phylum Chordata; class Lepidosauria; order Squamata; family Elapidae; genus Toxicocalamus; species Toxicocalamus goodenoughensis. The sequence continues at coordinate 85,440 of JANHFN010000908.1, read as the reverse complement.
TTAGATTTTGCGGGTTGGATAAGCCCTCTTGCTAGGTTAGTGTCATTGTGCTTCCTCAACTTGCCCTCTCTTTTGAGGTCATTGAATACATTTTTGGTTTTGGTAATTTAACCCCTGGTATGAATTCTATGGCACAGTCAGTAGGGCGATGGGGGGGGGAGAAGCACATTGCACTCATCGTCACTGAACACATCAGCTATGGTCTCTGTACTCCTTGGGTATCTGCGGGCAGCAGGGCAGAGCCTCTGTGGCAGCAGCCACTCCTTTATTTTGTCCAAGGCCGCTGGGTCCTGTAGAGGGCTGATTCTTATGCTGCGGTAGCAGGGGCAGTGGTCCAATGGGCAATTTTAATTTCTGGTAACCGTCTTCCATGTGATGTGGGTGCTCACTTATCCAGACAGGGTAGATCGAGTATGACAGCCTTAGTCATCTTTGGGGCAACTATTAATTGTATGATCTCCCAGTGGCACCAGGATGAGCAACCAGGATGATTAGGGGACTGGAGACTAAAACATATGAAGAACAGTTACAGGAACTGGGCATGGCTAATCTAGTGAAGAGAAGGACCAGGGGACACATGATAGCAGTATTCCAATATATGAGGGGCTACCAAAGAGAAGGGGTCAAGCTGTTTTCTAAAGCACCTCTAGGCCAGAGAAGGAATAATGGATGGAAACTGAACAAGGAGAGTGGAAATAAGGAGAAATTTTCTGAAAGTGAGAACAATCAACAACAGAACAGCTTGCCTTCAGAAGTTGTGGAACCTTCACTGGAAGCTTTCAAGCAGAGACTGGACTGCCATTTGCCAGAAATGGTGTAGGGTCTCCTGCTTGGGCGAGGGGTTGGACTAGATGACCTACAAGGTCCCTTCTAACTTTGTTAATCTGAAGGACCAGAGAGAATGCAGGGATGGACATTACAGATTTATTATTAAGAATATTTTAGAAAAACCTCCCAGAGCAGAACAATGGCAAATTACTTCCATATAGTATTTTTATCCATTTTACTGTGATTTTTTTTTGACAAAACAATAACACAATGACCGCCACAATCATTAAGAGACAGTCATAAAAGGAATAAAGCAAGTCTAAAATGTTTGTTGAAAGCAAAATTTTGTGAAGAATGTATCATGTTGGTAGAAGTGAAGTTCTGGCCCTTGAAGAATTAAGCAGTCTTTCTACTTGGATTGCTTCCTTCTGGGCAGGTGCAGTGCAGGTGCAACAAAGCTTAACTTCAATACTTACAACAGTTTATTTAGCTACCATTCAAAGTTACAACAGCACTGAAAAAAGTGATTTATTATCATTTTCCTCACTTATGACCAGTGCAACATCCCTATGGTCATATGATCTAAATTCAGATGCTTGGCAAGTGATTCGTATTTATGATGGTTGCAGGGTCCTTGAAATGCTCTTTCAGCCCTAGAAAACAGGCAAAAGAAAACCACTTCCAAAATCTTGCTAAGAAAGCTGAAGTGAAGCAGTTATCCCCCCACCCACTTCAAAAACTTGTAAAAAATAAAAAAGCATTTAACTAGGGTTATGCATGAGGCAGAAAAACCCAGAACTTCCATGTTTTTCTGGACGTTCCTCCAAATCCTTTATTATTTAGTAGAGCCAAAACTTCACGACATTTTTATTCTTACAAGTAACAGAGAAAACAAATGCAGATGAGATAAACCGAGTGAATCTCCATCCCACAACTCCGCAGTTTTTAGTCTGATACATTTCACTGACTTTTACCCTTCCCTCCCATTTCCTGCCTTAGCCACCACAAATGTCCTTCCACCCTAATCCTAACTCCTTTATTACCAAATATTTAATTCAGTTTCCTAATTTTTCCTAATCCCTAATTTTATTTTAATCATCTTGTTTGTACAAAAATGTCTACTCATATCTTTTATACTCTTTTCATCTACAACAGTGTTTTTTGAACTTTTGAATTTTTAGACGTGTGGATGGGGAATTATCTGGGGAATTCTGGGAGTTGAAGTCCACACACCTTAATGTTTCTAAGTACTAAAAATCAGTGATCTATAACAATAACATTTCTAGCATTCTTCATTCTTTTTCATCTCCTAAAAATAGAGCTTTCATATAAGGGAATGAAGGACTGTGGATATTTCTTTAAGAACCAGGAAGGGGTTCCAATATCTACCTTCTAGTTCTACTCTTAATAATAATAATACACATTTTTTTGCTTACTGTACAGCTTCTGTAATCTTTGTTTTAATAATTGTGTATAAAAGAGTGTTTTGTTCATATACAAAACCAACTAGCAATTAATGCAATGAGGATTTTAGGAAAAATAATAATTTTAAACAATTATTTTATAACAATAGCAAAAGAAATAGCACTCAGACTTATATACCTCTTTATAGTGCTTTACAACCCTCTCTAAATGGTTTACAGTCAGCATATTGCCCCCAACAATTTGGTAATAATAATAATAATAATAATAATAATAATAATAATAATAATAATAATAATAATAATAATAATAATAATAATA
>JANHFN010000908.1:58896-72621 GCA_032468175.1 Toxicocalamus goodenoughensis | reverse complement strand
AAATTAAAGGAGTTAGTTAAATGATTTATAAGGTAAAGGGGTGGTACACTCAAATTGGTAATTGTGGGGAAAAAATTTTTAATTATAGAAAATGTGTAATGTAATGATAGGATATGAAATCAAATGTGAAAAATGAATATGTAACTAAGGTCATGTTTGTATGGAAATGTGAAAACCTGGAATCATGCCGTTTACTAAAAAAGATGTTTGTGAAATGTGAAAAAATAAAAAACTTTTTACAAAAAAAATGTCTCTTTAGGGCAAAGTTATATGCTTCAATCTCTTCACACATACACACACAAACTTTGAAAAAAACCTCACCAGTCTAGCAGAATGTTGAGGGGAAACATGTTAGAAGAAATTTCTTCCCTGTGGTTTGTTCTATGCTTAGGTCAAATACCAAGCACCCTAAGAGTTCAAAATGTTATTAGCAGGCAAGGAAAAAGTATTAAGAACAGTCCAGGCCCCTGACATGGGGTACAGCATTGCTGTGAGATCCGTAAAGTGATACTGCCATTCCTTTATTCCTACTTTTGACAACTGTTGCTTTATAATGGCTAATGACCATAAGCTGGCAGAAGATGACCCTGGGAATGCTTGCTTATCTGGTTCTCAGGATGGCCTTTACAATAATATCTTCACACCTGCGGATTGGCCGAATCCACATTGGGTTTATAGGAGGGGTCTCTAATGCCTTAATTCTAATTGTATTCCCTGAGGGTATTCAGAGTCTGCTTTGTTCTTGTTCTGCTATCACTTCTGCTTAATAAAAGGTTCCTTTTGAAATACCAAGTTTCAAGAGTTTTTACTTTCTTGAGTAAGGAGGAGAGGCAGAGCCTTAAATAAAGCAGACTCTGCAAAAGTGGTCAACCCAGAGAAGCAAACTTTCGCCCTACTGTGGGAACCCTGCAAATCATGTCTGAACAAAGCAGTGAGCAGGGAGAAGCCAAATGCTGGGGTGAAATGTCTACACTACCCAGCCAGATGCCTATTCTCTGTACACCATCAGAGAGGTTGAGGTGAGTCTGGAAAATCCCAATTGGAATTGGGAAGAAAGACAGCTGGGATGGGAGAACCAGAAGTATCACCCTCACCCACGGCAGCCAAAAACCAGGGTGGAAACTGGAGCTAGAAGCCCTCTCCGACCAGGAGGAACTGGCTGAAGAACCACTGAGGGAGGATCAATTGGAGAGACACACCACACAATTGGTGATGGAAACCCTGGAAAACCTCAATATCTGAGGGGAGCCAGACTGGCAACAGAGGGGGGCCAAACAACAATGACGATGCCAGGGCTGCCACCCCAGACCCAGGAGCAGCTGACTAAGTTGATACAGCCTCTGCAGCAGCCATGGGGCCAGAAAACCCCCCCTTGCATGGCATGAGCACCGGCAAACATCCTGGGCTAGCCCCGAGCCTCACAGCTGGAGAGAAAGATGCCCCCCTGGGGGTGAAATTTGATGGAGATCTGCAACCACTGGGGTTCTTCATGGTGCACGTCCTCATGTATATGCAGGAGTATGGGTGTGAGTTCCAGACCCAAGGGGCCTGAGTTTGAGTTGTCACCCTAGCCCTAGAGGGAGTCGCTGCCAGATGGATGGTAACCCTGCACAATGTGGACCTCCTATAACTGCGGAATTTGACCGCTGCATGATGGCCCTGTGACACTGATTCAAAGACCCCCCTGGCTGACCGAAAAGCCCATGACCATATTAAAGTCATGAAACAGGGATGGTGGCCAGTGGCAGAGTACATTGAAGAATTCTGGGACCTCACCTGCTGCATAGGCTGGTTAGAGGATATCATTATTATTATTACCTTTATTGTCAGAGTACAACATGTGTACAATGAGATTGGCTGAGCCTCCCTTTGTGCATCCCCCAACACAACTCACAGTGAGGACAGAAGTCCCTAACCCAGTCCCAATCTTATTACACTGTGTGATCTTGTTGCACAACGTGTCAGCCCCACAAGTCTATCATATTATGTTGACATGAAGTTATTTTCTGTTTAGAAGTCTGACAGGCTGATCTTCAGCCTGTTGGTGTGATTGGCTATGCTTCTATATCTCCTACCTGATGGTAGGAGAGTGAAGAAGTGCTGACCGGGATGTGAGTCATCCCTGAGAATTTTCCTCACTCTTCTAAGGCAGTGAGCCCTAGCGAGGTCATCTAGTCGTCTCAGGGAACAGCCCACGATGTTTTGTGCTGTGCTCACCACCCTCTGTAATGTCTTTCTATCCATGGCTGTCAAGCTAGCATATTACACCATAATGAAATATGTGAGGACGCTTTCTATTGTGGACTGGTAAAAGGAGGTCATCAGTCATTGTTCCACTTTATTTTTTTGCAAGACTCTAAGGAAACGGAGTCTCTATTGGGCCTTTCTGGCCACCTGGGTTGTGTTGATTTTCCAGGTAAGATCTTTGCTGAGGCAGACTTAAAAGAAGAAACTCTCTTCACACAGCACCCTTCAATGTACAGCGGGGCAGGTTCTTCTCTCTTCTTCTGGAAGTCTAACACCATCTCCTTTGTCTTGCTGATGGTTGAGTGCAGGTTGTTTTCTAGGCACCATGAGGATAATTTTTGAACTTCACCCTGTTTTCGTCTCCACCTGTAATGACACCCAATACGTTAATATCATCTGCGAACTTAATGATCACAGTGGGTGAGTCAGACAATACACAATCATGTGTGTACAGTGAGTACTGGTAGGGACTGAGCACACAGCCCTGTGGGGAGCCAGTGCTAAGCTTCAGGGAGGTGGATGTGACAGACCAAGCCCTCACTGTTTGTGGTCGGTCCCTCAGAAAATCTTGATCCAGTTGCAGATGGAAGAGGGAAAATCCAAGTCAGTTAGCTTTTCAATAAGGATGCCTGGCAGGATAGTATTGAAGGCCGAGCTGTAGTCAATGGAAAGCATCCTGACATAGTTTCTGGGTTTCTCCAGATGGCTTGCTACAGAATGTAAGGCAATAGCTATGGCATCGTCTGTTGACCTGTTCCCCCTGTAGGCAAACTGATATCCTGGTAAGATGCTTCAAAGATAGGTTGAGTGATGACCTCTACAACACTTTCATGGCCTGGGGTGCCGTGAACCATCTGCATAAGTGGTGCCTCACAGTGGAGGAGGCCAAGATTAACATGGCTAGGAACCAATACTGGGCAGGACAGGTGCGGAAGAGATCCCCACCCCAAGGGAAATGGGAGCCATTCAAACTGCAAGCTTCTTTCGCACCAAAATAATCAGCCTGTTTCAAGTATGGAAAAGAGGGGCACTGAGCAGTGGAATTCCATTCAAAAACTCCTGCCAAAAGCTGGAACACCTGTCAGGGGGGAAACCCACAAAACCAAGCCAACAAGGGAAAGAAACCACCCTAAGGAGCAAAGAAGCCATGGAGTTTCAGAACCACCCCCCTTGGGGATGAAACTCTGGTACCCCAGCAGGAGGGACAAAGCCAGACCAGAAGTGACCTGGAAGACAACCTGCTGGTAAGCGACCCAATCAAACTGCTCACCTTTCCCTTAAGACTGTTTATCCCAAGACAGGAATATAAAGATCTCGTGTTATTGGACTCAGGTTTCCCCAATGTTTAATCAGCCCAACCCTAGTGGGGAAATTGGGAATTAACTTAAGAAAATTAAGTAGTTAAAAGACACTTTTTCAGCTGGAATGCTGACAGCCCAGGTTTGAGACCTGGATGAAACACTACGGGGTGAGTGCCTGTTACTGGCCCCAGCTGCTGCCCATCTAGCAGTTTGAAAGCATGCAAATATAAGTAGATAAATAGGTACCACTTTATTGAGAGCATAACAGATTTATGTGCCTTGGCATGGACATGCTGGGCACCAATTATTTTGGACAATGCTGGCTCCCTTGGCTAAAAAACAGAGATGATTACTACCTCCTAGAGTCAGACATGACTGGGAGGTGAAATCTTTACCTTTACCTTTATACACGAAGAAAGAAGCAAATGGGATTCTTGGAGATGCTAAGGTAATTAGACATAGACATTAAAGGAAGTGATAAAGTGGCTGCTGGTAGACAGTTTGGAATCAGTAAGCAAATCAGAAACTGGGCCTCTAGAAAGGAGAGATTCTGTTCCAAAGGGCATATAGGCAAGAAATAAAATCTCAGAGGAGTTTTTACTATATACATGCTGCAGAGTTGTGGGCGCATCATCTATCCCAGATATATCCACACCCATCCCCATGGAGTGGAAGAAGGAGAACAGCAGGCTCGAAATGTGACTGTAGACTGGGTTCAGATGAGCCAGATGGGGGAAAGTCCAACCCAGAAGGGGGATTAAATACCCAACAAAGAGGGAGGAGAATGACTTTTCAGAATCAGACACAGAAAAGGAGTGAACATATTCTTCAAAACAGCTCAGGGCAGGAGAAGAACCAATAGGTGATAGCTTCATAAAGAGAGATCCTATGAAGATATTTCCTGACAGTGGGAATAATTAATCAGCGGAACAGCTTGCCTCCAAGAGTTGTGGGTGTCCAATTGCTGGAGGTTTTCAAGAAAAGATTGGACAGCCAATTGTTTGGGATTGAATAATGTCTCCTGCCTTGGGTAGTGGGGTTGAATTAGAAGATTTCTAAAGTCCCGCCCAGGCCTATGATTCTAAAGACTGAATAGACTTGTGAGATACAAGACCCCCAATAAAATTATACTCACAATACGAAGACAACTCTGGTGCACAATTTCAAAGGTTTATTGAAGAAAAGAAAACGTGGTTGCAAGCATGGCCTCCAAGACCCTTCCCAAATGGATTGAGTACAAGGAGAGCAAAATACCATATTCAAACAATACATTTATACCCCTGCACAAAGCACGCCACACCTAAGAGGCCCTCCCCACAACCCTTTACATTCTAAGATGAGCTAAACTATAGGCTTAAGAGTCAACATTGTTTTCTGTGCCTCGGTGTCTTATCTTGTTTCACTGCTGGGCTTTACCTTGGGAGGATGTCCCTTATCTTATTTACTTGTTGCCTAGCCCCAGGCAGATCTTCCTGTTTGCCAAGAAGATTGTAACAATTCATCATGAACTTATAACTGAACACATTTTGGTTTTAGGGTGGGAGGTTTTATATGTAACAGAAAGAGTAAAGAGAAATCTTCTAGCTTAACCATACGTAAAATCATACTATAAAAGAGTAACTTTTATAGTATGATTTTACTATATTTATTCTTATACCTGTATCTTGTAAGCGATTGACAAATCAAATAAATACTAAAAATAACTTATAATATTTTTCTCTCAGACTGTTGGCTTTAGAAACACCGGCAGTATACCCAAGTCCACATTAGCATTTAGAGTTATAGTGCAGTTCAAGTACCATACAGATATTTACTTAGTTACTTATGTCATGAATTGAGTCTGCACAATAGCAAATGGTGAGACTTCATAACTAAGTCTTCTGCTATCAGCCATGAGGATAGTATCACCTGTGGAATTTGATGACATCAGGGAGGCAGTTTGAAAAGAAGGCAGGGATGTTTGCTTTTAATTTGGCTCCAAGCTGAGCTTCATCTCATATCATTGGGATCTTTCTTAGGGTAGGAAACCAAAGAGCTTTTAAAAGGTAAGCTTTTCTTCCTTCTTTGATTTCACAGTCAGTTAAAGAAATGACTTTGGGAATTCTGAAAGTTAAATATTTTCATCTGAGCATTTTTATTAGCTCTCCAAAAACTCAAAGACACTCAGCTTTAAATCGGAAACAGAACTGATGAGAAACTGAAGGAACTGAAAAAGCAGTAGCTTATGTCTCCCTGTTGTGTTATAACAGTGACAATATTATGGATATGTTTAAATGAACAGGACAATAATATTCTAAGATAGATTGTCAGCTCTTTGACACAATGGCTCAAGCCACCATCAGACTGGGCAATAGGCTGTTTGTGAATTTATTAGATTTATACCCTAGCTTTCATGTAGGACCTCCAAGTGATGTAAACAACTGCAGTTTAAAAGAGGCCTCTGCAAAATGCTGCTATAAATGGAGAGAATAGGGACTGAACAGGGACTGTTCCCTTCAGCAGTAACTCCCTACTCTGCATCAAATGTGACTTTAGATCTTTGGAGATAGTTTTGGAGAGATCTGCTGCAAAATAGTGAAAATCTGAGGGTCTTGCATTTGGACATGTACTTAATAACCACAAACTGTGCAGGGGTATTTCTGGGAGGATCATTTTCACTGAAAGGTTTTTACTGTAATTTAATATATAGCGCAACTTGTTACTTGACTAGTTAGTTAGCTTGAACTAAAAAAAATCATTAAAATAACAGGCCTTAAAATGAACACATTTAAAGAGCAGAAGCAAAGCTGTAATTACTCTTATCAAATTAAGCAATGTTTTCAATGACAATAGAAGGTTTTTCTGGTCAATTGTGTAGCTATTAGGATTTTTTCTGAGAAGAATGTTCTGTTCTTTTAAATTATGCTAAGTCTTCTCAGCTAATATCTCTGCTACATGCCTGAAAACTGATTTAAATTGCCACTTTTTTCAACTTTTCAAGGTTAAGAGAAAAACCCCAGGGTAGGGAGCATTGTTTCATAGTCCTGACTTCACTTTGACTTTCGGAAGAGTGCTATTACAGTAAAAGAGGGGAAAGGAAACAAATTTCAGAAAGAAAGAAACTATAATGTTTTTAATTTGTGTTATTTTGTTTAGGGCAAGTGTTAGCAAAAGGGCAAATCCATACAAAATTACATGAGGGAATATATCCCCATTCCACAAATCTGAAATAACAGCAGCAAAAATGATGAGAATTTCACTGCTGCATAATTATTAGTCACTGCTGTGTTTATATACAGTATGTCAAATGTAAGATGACCTGCTTTCAATAAGGTGTATAATACACATTCATGGCTCTTTTTTGATTTCTTCCCTTCATTGGATATGAATAAGCAATGATACAGAATTTTAAATTTTACAGAAGTTTAAAGAAGTGAAAAACTGTCAATATGTCCAGACTTCCAAATGTAAATTCCAGGCAATTTTTCCATCTCTATTTAGACTTAAGTAAATTGATTTAACATTCAAAAAAATCACAGTATTATGAAAAAATAGCTATTAATAATTACAATTTTTTACTGTATAACCTGTACTGTTTTTACCATATATGAAATAAAGGAAGAGAATTGTAATTCTAGTACAAGGTGATTTATAAGTTGGCTTCTTTTATAAAATATAGTCCTTTATGAAGACTATTTTTATGCCATCATACTTTGGCATCAATGAAAAAAATAATTGCAAAGGGACATCTCTAAAATGTAAGTTCAAATGAAGCATATTCACCATTTTGAAAAACATACACAATCCATCAAAATTTGTTTCTAAGTAGGACTGTAACAGAGCATTATTGTAGAGTATTTTGTAGCCTTCTGAAAATAACAGTATAATTGGGCTGGCCCTAAAGAAAGCCACCTGGGTTCAGTCACCTCTGTTTCAGTAGGAGCTACTATCATTTTGTGCTAAAGCCCCGTGTATTCTTCCAACTGCCTTTGCTTCTAGAAGAACCTCATACACCTACATGGATATATTTGGTGTCTAGATTTATGTATTTATTCATTCACTTTAATGCCTGTCTTTCTACTAAACTATTATTGAAATACTTCATTGCTATTGCATTGGTAATACTTTAAGTACTTTCTCATCGGTGGTAATACCTGTACCGATGTCAGGTTAGTGTGATAGACTGAAAGTGTCTATAGGGATGAAATAATTTTGTCTGACTCACTTTTTGTGACAAATGTCAATTTTCACAGTGCATTGAAGAACTGAATAATACTGTGTTATTTCACTAGAGGACCATACTCTGTATCACTACCTGGTGTGATGGATGAAAAAATATGCTTTATAATACAGTATGCACATGTTTCTGTCTACCTAAATAATTAGATAAATGAATTTTGACAGTTTTTTCTCTTGTTAACAGCTGTTTAACTTTTAAAGCAACAAAATTTGTGTTTTTCCTTTGGAGATCACATTGTATATAACTTGTTGACTGACAAGCTACATTATATTACAGTAATCCTTGGCAACCAGCTGTACTTACTTCATTGATGATCCTATAATGGAAAAGAAGCTGAATAATAAGGCTCAGTGGAAGGTACTTTCATGCTGAGTTATAACAGGGCTGTCTTCATTAAGTTATGAATCAAATTATTTGCACAGATATGCCTAATTAAGAATAGTAGTTCTGTCAGTTTCATTCCCCTGTACAAATATGCTTCAGCTTCTGAATCCACCAAAATTTTTCATACCTGTTTTCTTGTACCTCTGAATGTGTACTTTATATGTGTGAAACTTTGTGAATGCAATTACATAGTTGTTTCTCAGATATGCTGCATTTTTTTGCAGATAGCTTTAGTTCTGAGCAATATTGTAACATTTGAAAAGTGGAGATTATTGTATGCATTGTGATTTCATTATTATCTCTGAGGGATTCAAAATTGTAATTTAAAATATATTCATCCAAAAACCTGGGTGCATCAGATTCCCCACTTACCTCTTACTAACAGCAGTATCAGAATAAGAAAGTTATTTGTTGATTTTGAGAATAGAACTTGTTACCAAATAAATTGTATGTGGACTGAAAGAATGACAACTAAAGAAATAGTTGGTTCAAAAAATCATACTTCAATCAATCAATCAAAAGGCAGGAGACCCTATACAAGTGATGATGAACCTTTCGGCACGCTCATTGGGGCCATGCTCTGGAAAAGCCAAACTTCTGGGTTCTGGCACGCATACGCACCCAACAATCATCTGGCTGACACGCATGCGCACACTGGTTTTCGGCACTGCTGCACACACGAAGGACAGCTGATCATCGCATGCACATGCATGCCAGAAACCTGGAAGACAAACAGGCAAGGCCACATGTGCCGGGTGACAGGGCTTTGCATTCCACTTTGGGTACGCGTGCCATAGGTACGCCGTCACATCCCTATACCATTTCAGACAAGTGACTGTCCAGTCTCTTCTTAAAACCTCCAATGATGAAGCACCCACAACTTCTGATGGCTAGTTGTTCAACTGGTTGTTAGGAAGTTTCTCCTTAATTCCAGGTTGCTTCTCTTCTTGATTAGTTTCCATCCATTGTTTTTTTGTTCTGCCCTCTATTGCTTTGGAAAATAATTGACATCCTACTGCTATCCTATCCCCCTAGTCCTTCTTTTCTCTAGATTAGCCAAACCCAAATCCTGCAACTGTTCTTTATATGTTTTAGTCTCCAGGCCTTTCATCATCTTAGTTGCTCTTTGGGCACTTTTTCCAGAGTCTCAACATCTTTTTTGTAATGTGGTAAACAAAACTGGATGCAGTATTCCAGATGGGGTCTTACTAAGGCTTTATAAAGGGGTACTAATACTTCATGTGATTTTGATCTATGCCTCTGTTTATACAACCAAGGGTTATATTAACTTGTTTGGCTGCTGCCGCATACTGCTGACTCAGGTTTAAGTGATCATCCATTACGTGACTCCAAGGTCCCTCTCACAGTTACTGTTTTGGAGCCATGTTTTTGCTTAATCTGTACTTGTACCTTTGGTTTTTCCTGCATAAGTGTAAAAACTTGCTTTTCTGCTCATTAAATTTCATTTTGTTGGATAGGCCCATTGTTCAAGTATGTCAAGATTGCTTTGGATCCTGAACTTGTTTTCTGGGGTATTGGCTATTCCTGCTAACTTAGTGTGATCTGCAAATTTGCAAATGTGAGTGATTCCTCATCAAATTGCAGTGGAGGACTGTAGGGAGTGGTACAAAGTTGAATCACAGGCTTTGGACCTTTTGATGTATTCTGAGATGGAGGGAAAGCTAATTAGATATGCAAATAACACAGAACTGAGTGACCTATGTAACACCCAAGGAGACAGAAATGCAATTTCCGAACAATGACAGTAAGTTAGAGAAATGCAATGAAATAGCAGAATGAAGTGAATAGAGGAAAATGTAACAGTTATTAAATTGTAAACAAAAATCAAACAAGCAGGTATGGGATGAAAGATATCCTGCTTTGTAATATGTAGTATTTGTTAAAAAGTTATTGGAACAGGAGTTGACTGGAAACCATATTTGAAGGAGTAATGTGATATTGTTGCAAAAAAGAGTAATTTTTAATTGCATCAACAGTTTTTACAGTTTGTATCACTATTATTTAATGTATACGGTTACCCATTCAAGATGCAACTATTTATCAAGGAATATTGGTCATAAAGCCCTATATTATGTCCAGTTCTAGGCATCACATTCATAGGCATGTGACAACAATAACGTCATGACTCTGCTTTTTTTTGAATTTGTGCCCCAACATTGGTACAAAGACATAAATCCTGTTGCTTGCATCCTTACTTCATGAAGATGCTTGTGATCTCACTTTAAGAAAGACAGAGAGAAATTGTGCTGTCCAGCCAGTGTATGGGAATTGGATAGTTAGTTAGCAATTGTGAGCTGTCCCTTTAAGGGAATGTATCATGGTAAATGTAGTTAAGGTATCATGGGAAATGTAGTTCATGTCACGTGACCACATCTGTAATCCTGATTGGTCACTAAATTGACTCTCGATGGGTTGGGGGAGGTTTCTTCACTCTTGTCTGAACTCACGGACTCGTGGTAACTGCTCTACCTCTACCGCTATGAGATGGGAGGAAAGGGATGAGATAACCATCTTTTTACCTACATGACAGATATACAAAGGATTGGACATTAAGAAGAACTTCATCACAAAGGTGAGTTATGAGGATACCTGATGAATCAATAATGAAGACTTTGTATGAATGTTTTGTTGAGTCTATCTATCTGCATCTGTACAGAAGACAGAACAGTAAAAAGATGGTTATTTTGAAATCCTGAAGCCCATCAGTATAAAGACAGTTAATTTGGATTTGTGATAAAGCAAAGTAATATTGAAGCCAGGAGTGAATATGCAATGCTAATCTAAGCCTGAATTCTCGTCGTCTTTCTCTGTGTGTGCAACGGAACCTTTTACATGCTGTTTAGATGGTGGGAGGGGCTGGAATTCCCCCACATGCTAGAGACAAAGAGAGCTCTTTCTGAGCCACAGAGTTGCAAAGCCAGTTTGAATTACAGGAACCCCCCCTCTCCTCTGCTCAATTTGTCTTCCTGCTATCTCAAAGACTCCATTTGTATAACAAAGAGAGTCAGAAATTTCCCAGCTCTCAAAGGAAAATCAAACCTCTGTCTTAAAACCTTCTACAAATGCAGTGAGAGAGTCTGAGGAATCATGCCTGTGTCCTTATAAGTAAAAGAAAAGCTGATCTTCTGCTCATCTGGAAGGGAGGCAAAGCCATAAAAAGAGGCCCTCTCCAGCCTGTTTACAATCTGGTATCCAAGTAACAGGGTCGTAAAAATTCCTCCTGCCAGAGCCGTCTCCAGAGCAATGGGCACATTCCTCCCCCCTGAAGAGAGACCCTTAATCTAGCAATGATTTAAACAAAGTCAGCATCTTGCCTTTTTGCTATCCTGCTGAAGTCAATAAGGATTTTTCCTTTAACAAAATTAGTAGCAATCTAAAAGCAACCACGTTGGCCATACATCATACTAAAATTGAAATGGGATCCTAAAGGAACAGTGGAGATGATCAATGGACAATGAATAGAGACTGAAGAACAGAGCATTTCTAGTTCTGGGGGAAAATGCTGTATAGGGATTTGATAATGTTCTTCAAATGACTGAAACAATGTCACACAGAAAAAAAAACCCTCTATCACTTCAGAAAGCAAGAAACAATATACTGTATTTTTCGCACTAAAAGTCACACTTTCCCCCACAAAAAAGTGGGTGGAAATGTCTATGCGTCTTATAGAGCAAATGTTGCCGAAGCCCCACCCACCCACTGGCCTCTACACACCCTGTTTTCAGCCTCCGCATGTCCCTTTTTTGCCCATTCCATGCCTATCGTCGCCAATCGCCGCTGCTGTTCGGTGGCAATAGGCAATGATGAACAGCGGTGATGGAGATAGGCAGTGGCAGCAACAGCAATCTCTCCTGCCTGGAATCGGCCAAAATTGGGACATGTGGAAGCCAAAAATGGGGCGCATGGAGGCTGAAAACAGAATGTGTGAAGGCGGCGACAGGCGGTGGCAATCAGTAGCAACGGCAGTGATGGGCAGCGGTGATCAGTGGCAATGGTGGTGATGGGCAAAAGGACCCATGGCACAGGGTTTACCACAGGACAGGTTATCTCCCTGGAGCAGATAAGCAGCTGCATTTTACTCCTTCTGCTGTGCACGCCAGTGGTGGTGGTGGGGAATCTAGATGAAGCCTCTGAATTGCTTCTGGGTAGAAAATTAAACTGAAGCCTGCCATGCCACACTGCCTGCCTGTCTGTGGCTGTGCTCTCCCTCAGCTGCATGGGTGCCACACAGATCCCCAAATGCAGCACAATGGCTTGTCCCATTTTAATGGTAGGAAAGCTCTCCTAACTCAGTTCTGTCTCCAGAAGACAAGGCCAGAGCTGAATCTCATGCTTCCAACCTATAGTTATTGCTCAAAAACTTCTGCTGCTTGCCTGCTGCACCTCTCCAATCACTTTTGCATTCTGCTGCCACTACCACCAGTTTCCCAACACACCCCACATAGATCTCCAAGATTGCTTCTGCATGCACTGCCACCAGTTTTCTGGTGAACACCCCCAGGCGGCCACCATGATAGTGTACTGTCCTCCCACAGTCTGCCACAGATTACTCACTGCCCCTGCTCCAATTTGGCTGGTGGCTTCTTGTCCTGTGCAACCAAAGGACTGGATCAAACAAGGTCTGGGCGAATGGGCAGGGATAAAGGGAAAAGGGTAAAGAGCCAGGGTGCCATTGGCTGTGGAGAATTACTGGGGGCGGGGCAGCAGAGGAGGAAAGCTGGCTAAGAATCAGCTGAGGCAGGTGGCTGGGGGCAAAAAGGGGGCGACTAATGGTGGACACTTAAATGTCCCATTCTGATCATGTCAATTGTAATTTAAAATAGGTAAAATATATATTTTAAATGCATAAGGACTCTGTTCCCCACCCAACCACATGCTGTCAATACACATACAATCCCATCAAAACTTTAAAAATGCCTAGAAACCATCATTAACCAAATCAGCATCCCTCCCTCCTCCCCTTAGTAATTAAATGCATCTTTGGTTACAAAAAATCTAAAGTAGTGAAAGATGAAAACCAGAACCAACCCATTTTGGCAATTTAAAAAAGACTTTTTTTTTTGAAAGAGCAGTAATACCTGTTCTAAGCAAACTCCCTTTAATTTGGCACATTGTACCTGGGCAGATCAATGAAAATCCATACCACCACTTTAGCCATTTTAAGTAAGCATCTGGCTTTGGAACCTCATTTATGGTATAAACTCAAGAATGTTGAGTTTGATGTGTACCTCGTCTTATTCAAAAAACATAAGGAGACATGAGAATCAGAGTAATATGATTCATTATCAGATCAATTCTGTATAAATTAGGGAGCCACACAGGGTTGCTGTTGAGGTAATTCCCCGTTAGGAGAATGAGCGCATACAGGGAGACATATTTGAGAGTAGTGTTTGAATACACACACAGCACACAGATACACTGTACAGTAAATGTAGGTTTTTTACTTTCAATAAAGGTTTAAGCAAAATTCAAAGATAAGCAGTCCAAAGTCATTCACAGGTAAAATCAGTCAGTTTTCATCCAGGGATAATCCAATAACAAAGTCCAGTGTCA
>JANHFN010000908.1:48785-58796 GCA_032468175.1 Toxicocalamus goodenoughensis | reverse complement strand
AGTCAGTTTTCATCCAGGGATAATCCAATAACAAAGTCCAGTGTCAAAAACAGTTCAGTATCAGACTTACATCAAATTCAAAAATAGCAGTCAATTAGGAGGAACGGCAATATTCTTCAACAGAAGGAAACAGAGACTCACACACTCTTCTGAGACTAAGACTAAACAACCCAGGTTTCTGGCTCCATCTTATGGCCATTTGAGAAACCACATCCAATTACACTTTTAGGATTCTCTTAAAGAGAAAGTATTAAAATGTCTATCCTGGTTTATATATTGTCCAACCCAAATAGCTGTTAGGTGACTTACATTCCTAACAGTTGCATTTTAGTGCCTTTCTTGTTCGACCAGCAAAGAAAGTTTCGGATTTGAATTTCTGTCCTCCAAAATAGAGGATGCAAATATTTGCTCCTGGTGTATGCAGATGACACAGCTAGTATCATGAGGATTCCAGCTAGCCTTAGATGAGATCATACAAACCTAGGGCAATGCCATAAGAAAAATTAGCTGGTAATTAATATTCAAAAGACTAAAATGATAGGTTTTCTAAAAAAAATAGAAAACTAAGTTTAATAATAGAAAAGTAGGAGATAAAGCAAATAAGTTTTAAATATCTTGATGTAGTATTTCAGTATTAGAGTCATGGAGATTGAAGACTGAGATAGAGAGACATCTGCAAGGGGAGGTAGGGGAGGTTAAAATGGTTTAATTGGTGGTCATAGCAGCATGATTGAAGCCCAGAGCCTTTGTCATATATGTGACACATGAATGTACAAAGGAGTGGGGCTTTATGCTATTGTGACCACCATTGTCTTTTGCCTGTCCCGCTAGGTTGCACAGGTTGGACATGCTCCAGGTCCCCTCTGAGCCAGTGTCATCTGACGGGGTATAGAATTTTCTGTTGCTAGTGCTTATTCTTTAGAAAAATATCTCCTTTGAGGTGTAGATGTTCCAAACCTATAGCAATGGAAGAGCCATGACCTTTCTTCCATGCATCGAGTCAGGATGACAATTGAGCCAGTTCTGCTGGGAGAATCAGTGCTTGCCCAGCCTTGGATAAGTTTGTGGTGATGCTTTGTTACATTAGTTTTATTTTGATTGTTGTTGTTTTTAATCGGGGCAAACCCAGTATAAACTATGAATTGGGAAGCCTTTTAAACTCCTTAAATGAATGAATAAATGCAATCCTAATTTCTTTTTTTAAACTTCTCCTGTGGATGCTGCTGGATTGAGTATGAGCATAGAACACAGAATCATAGGGCTGCAAGGGACTTCAGAGATCTCATACCCCAATCTCCTGCTCAAGATAGGAGCCTTATACTATCTGGGGCCAATGACTGTCCAACCGTTTCTTGAAAACCTACAGTGATGAAACACCACAACTCCAAGAGGCATGCTATTCCCTTGATTAATTGTTCTCACTGACAGAAAGTTTCTCCCCACTTCTAAGTTGGATCTCTCTTTAACAAGCTTCCACCCATCACTTCTTGTCCTGCCCCTCCTCCAGATGCTTTGGAGAAAAAGCCAATCCCCTCTTCTCTGTGATAGCACTTCAAAATACTAGGAGACAGTTATTATGTCCCTCTCCACCAATCCTTCTCTTCAATAGGCTAGACAACCTATCTATTTCCTTCAACCATTCATCATATGATTTAGCTTCCAGACCCTTTATCAACTTTATTGCTCTTTTCTGAACATTTTCCAGGGATCAAAATCTTTTTTGCATTATAATAACCAGAACTGGATGTAGCATTCCAAGTGTGGTCTTACCAGTCCAGTATAAAGCAGTATTATCACTTCTTATCAACTTGATGCTGTTGAAGCAGCTCAAGACAGCAATTGGCTTTTTTGGCAGCTATAGCATATTGCTGGCTCATCCTTGTGATGGTTCATTAGGACACTTAGATATCTCTCACAGTTACTACTGTTGAGCCGGATACCATCTATTCTGTACTTGTTTCTTTTTTTCTGCATAAGTACAGGACCTTACTTTTCTCACCACTGAACTGCATCTTGTTAGATAAGTGTTCAAGGTTGTCAAGATCCTTCTGGATCTCAAACCTGTCTTCCAAAGTGTTAGCAATCCCCCCCAGCTTGATGTCATCTGTAAATTTGATGTTTCCCCTTCTATTACCTCATCGAGATTGTTTATTAGAACACTGAAGGTTACTGGGCCCTAGATACTATCTTGAGGTACCCACTGCATGCTTCATCCATGTAGATGTACTTCCATTGAGGACTACATGGGCTGAGTATGGTTGTTCAGCCAATTTTAAATCCACTTGGTGGTGATATTGTCTATCCCAGATTGTTCAATCTTAGCAAGCAGTATGCTGTTGTCACTTTGTCAAATGCCCTGCTGAAGCCTAAGTATATTATGTCTATAGCTCTTCACCGGTCTACTAATTAACTTTATTTTTAAAAGGCAGTAAGATTACTCTGGCATGATTTGTTTTTAATAAACCCACCCTGGCTTCTAGTAATCACTTCCTTCATGTTTTATTCATTTCTAGATGCTCACAAATCCTCTGCTTTATTATCTTTTTGATTTTTGGTTTAAATGTTGGTCCTCATAGTTTGGGAAAATGCTCATCATAAAGCTTCTCTGTAGATATTCTACAGCTATTTGTGTTCTTTCAGGCCAAGAAAATAATTAGAGAAAGGATTTTAGATATTGAATACCAAAAAGAAATTGATCTCAGAGTACATCCGAGAATGAATTGAGCATTATGGGTGATGATATTCCATCACTTCACTATTCCAATAAAGATTTTTCTTTATAGCTAGGTGTAACATCTTAGCCTTAAAAAATTTTATTGGGAAATATTTTGGAGTTCCTGTATGTCTCCAAATCTGTCTCAGGACTGTTGAATCCATCCTTTGTGTATTGCTACACTATTCCTTTTATAATGGTAGATGAAAAAACTTTACCTTCCCTTTGTTTTATTAGATTGTAATCTATATTGTTACATAGTTTTGCACAAGAGCAATCAATGTCCGCAAACAGATGATGAAATGTCTACTGAGTGATATGATCCTATTGTTGGGAGAAATATCCTTCTGGGTTCAGTTCCAAGTGGGGAAAAAGACACTGGAAACAAGGAGGCTGTTTAGAAAGATGGTTTAATGGTGGACAGGACCACACCTTGGAGTTCCTGGGCGAAAAGGGAAGGGGTGCTGAGAATCCCTTGGTTTCATACCCTCTGTTGGGCCCCACCCTAGTGTTTCCTGTTCCTGTGTAAGAAAAATATCCCATCGGCTGTCAGATTCCCAGGGTCTTAGCTAACTTTGTAGACTTTGCCTGGACCACATAGCTTCATCTGAGTGCTGGCTAATGCAATCTTCCCAGGTGCCATGTGGTGAGATGGGTAATCGTATCATTTCCTGAGGGCCATGTCTTAATCCCATCAACCTGGAGCTGCAGGGAGCTGCTCTGTCTTTAAAACATGTTTCTCCTTTTCTTCATCCAGGAAAATATAATATTCTGCCTTTTTAATATTTCCTAGAATATTTCATTCTTCTAGGAGAGGGGTGGGTGCTAGCTTTCTACACTATGGATCTCTTTAGGCCTTATTTTTAACATTGTTGATATTTAAATGTCATTTTCCCCCTTTGGAATTTTTTTGGGAGGGAGGGTTGACTGGTTGTTTTGTTTTGGATCATCGATAAAAAAACGGAATCGATTTGAGTAAATATTAATTTATTTATATTCTTTCAGCCCAGTTTACATTCTGCTTATAATATCCTTGAAAACATTTCCTCACAATTCATTTCCTTAGCCCGCCCTACATGGAAGAAAGCTTTTCCTTTCTCTGAGATCTCAGTGGTTGCTGTGTTAGGTAACAGATTGCATTCTTATATACTTCCATTTGAAGCAGTTTATCTGAATGAGAGCATTTTCAACTTTTTCAATGGCAGGTTCCTTATGGGACTAATAAGAAAGAATGAAGAATGAGCTAGTGCAGGCAACGGAGAGTCAGGAAGATTTGTTTTCAGAACAGAGTATGGGAAATAAAAGGGGGGCAGAAAAGACTCTTAGGATGAAAAGGAGCCAGATAGAGGTCAGGCAAATTAGGACCGAATCTTTAAAAAAAAATCCCCATTCCCCCACCCCTTCTTAAAACCTGTTATGCTTTTCTGGAGCAATGACCCTTGAAGGATCTGTTTGATAGATTGGATAGCTCTAAATGTCAGTGCAGCTGTGCATTTTTCATAGATTGTTCAGATAGTCCAACCAGTGCAAGGCCAGTATGGTTTGCATGTCTGTTTCATTATCTCTTTTGCACTTGTTAATAGACATTCTGCTGGCTGTCCAGGAAGGATAATGAAAATGAAGCCAAGCAAAGACCTACAACCTCAATCCATCAGGGATACTTATCTGCTGCTAGGATGGTCGGCAAAGCTTAGCTGCTTCCACCAGCCAGGCTTCCTTCTGCTCCCGCTCCTTTTTATTTCCAAAAGAAAAAATGGTCAGAGACAGAATTGTTCCCAAATCTGTTGTTCAGCTGGTCACAGCCACTTCCCACAAGGTTGCTGCTCTCTCATCCTTTGTAATGAAGCAATGATTTATTAACCAAGCAATAGAGAAAAATATTATACATTGCCTTGGAATTCATGAATATGTTATTGCTAGCTCAGGAACAATAATGAATCCATTTCTCCTCCTTTTCTCATACACACAATGATGATCATTTCTATATGTGTTTTCACTTAATGATACCCCCCTTTCATTCTCTCTGTGTGGAATTCCTAAGTATCTTGGGATCAGAATGTTTTTGAATCAAAAGATTTTCTTCTTAGAACTCTTTATTAATCATATATATATATGCCTGATGATGGCAGATGAGATTCTGCCGAAATGTCGCTACAACTTTAAAAGCACAACTATAATGACATGGGAAAATACCCGAGCAAAGCTGAATACCATACATATAGATACCTGCGAAAACTTAAGAAAACAAACAAATATATATATATATTTATATATATTAATTGTTTTTATTCTGCTGGTGTTAAAATTCAGAGAGACTTTATATATATATATGGTTTTTCTTGCCTAAGAGTAAGACTTTACTTTTCTTTACATTGAATTTCATTTTGTTAATTAGGGCTCAGTGTTCAAGTCTGTCAAGATCCATCTGGATCTTGAGCCTATCGTCCAGGTTGGCTCTTCCTGCCAGCTTCGTATCATCTGCAAATTTGATCAGTTCCCCTTCTATTCCCTCATCTAAGTCTAATGTACTAATTACATCTAATGTAATTTGCTGTATTGAGTTATCTATAAAATTAATAAAGGCAAGATAAAAATAAAATAAAAAATACCTGCCAGAACAAAGGCAATACAATGCAGATGAGTCTTCAAGACAAAATGTAGTGGAAATGGAGATGTATGCCACTACAGAGCCAGATGGTTGGACTAGGAATAATCCCAAACTAGGGAGAAGACTATGATGAGCTTTGCCTCTGTTATGAAGCATACTTTATTTTTTAAATTTTATTTCTCAAATTTAGATATCTCCCATCTCGCTCACAGAGTGACTTTAGTCAGAATACTCTTAGGTTTAGCAGCAGGAGAAGCACCGATGGTGACCAACTGGGTCTAAAGACTTATAGGGAGAATGAGAGATTCACATGGAACAGCCCCCAGAATTCTTTCAGAACCTGATGAGCAAACTACAGAAAAGCTTTTATGAACTAAAGCAGGCAATCAATGCCTGAAATGAGAAACTAAACCAAATGTTGTTTAAGGAAGGATTTGAACAAAGCAAGGCTAATCCTGCCTAAACTTGAGATTTATAAATAATAAAGAGACCTTTATCCTGAATTAAGGTTGATAGTTTAATATCTTTTAATGAGGATAAACTAGATAAGAAGATTCTGAAAGACTTGGCCAGAGAAGAGCTTGGTAACATTTCCTGTTATAGCTTGAAATAGATGAGTAAGGAAAATCTCTTCAGCCAGAAACAGAAAATTATGGTCATTTTAAAATGTCTATGGCTGAGTGACCAATTCGGCCAACAACCTATGGAGGCTAAATTTCTAAAGGAAGAAGAGCAAATCGCATCTGGTAGCAGTAAATATAGAAGGCACTTGGAAAGCTTATATATGTCAACAATAACTAGACCAAATTTGGGTACATCAGTGGAAGTTACATATAAGAGTACAGATAGTTCTTGACACTACAAAAAGGATATACAAGGTCAAGGATTTCAGTACTATCCTGTAAAACAAATTATTGCTAATGTGCCAACCAAGCCACAACCATACAAGCCACACAAACGATAGAAATAGTGAATGTGTGTCCCCAGATGATGAAAAGGGGTGTTGGAGATTGCATCATTGCTTTCCATCTATGAACCTTTGGACCACTAAAGTTAATGGCAAGAGATACAGTAGTGCAAGAATATTAATAATTCAGATGCGTTCACAAACCTTTAAGCACCTCTGTGGGTAAGGGGAAGGCTTCTTGTCTGTCTGTCTGTCTGTCATCCAGCCTCTAGGTAGTAAAATAAGACTCTTATGTTTAAGAAACTAGAGAACTACTTGTTTTCTCCCTCTTGTCTGTCTCTCTCTTGGAGCCATTGTTTAAATAGAAGAGAGATATAGATAGAAATGCTATCCTGCATATATATTAATATGACGAAAGCATATTAGTATTTATTTATAGCTGTTCTTTGAATGGGACCTGCTGCTAATTACTTGGGACTGTTAGAGTTCAGAAGCACATCCTGAACTCCTATTAAAGAGTCCCAACTGAGTTCAAATCTCCCAGTGAAATATACAGTATAAAGAAATATGCTATGTTGGTCTAATACATTTAAGCAATGAATTCAAGTAAATTTGTCCATGTCCTTGATTATCAAGAACTTGTGCATAACAGTCCTATTCTGTATTCCCAATGTGTCTTTTAGCACATGAAATACAACATTATCAATGCTTTTATAAAATTGATTAATTAGAAAACTTTAAATCGCAGAGAACACAGGTTGCATCAGAAGCGCCTATTGTGCAATATGTATTTGATACCTATTTGTCTTGGGGATCATATCAACAATTCATGTGTCTCCTAACAGCCAGTATTCATGAAGTCTTTTTGTTGCAGGTCAGGTGAAAATGAGCTGCAAATAGAAGACATAGCTCAGTATATTTATTCTGAAGGTAAGTTGCTTGCTGGATCTTCTTTGTCTGGCATTTGAGGGCAAAGAAGAAAATGTTGCTGTAATCAATATGGATGAAGTAAATAATTCCATTGACCATTTAAAGCTACCTGCATTGGAACAGGATGCTGGACTAAATGAAACCTTTGGGTTAGATCCAGGAGAGCTTTTATTTTGTTATAACTACTAAACTGGGAAAATATCTTCAATTCCCCTTTTGGAGTTTTTTAAAATTAGGAATGTTACAACAGATCCTCCATTCACAGTTCCATTCAAATTTACATGTGTACAGATGGATGCCAGAATGTAATTTTGCCAGCGGCATGGAATGCACTCAGCAGATACATAAAAAACAGAAAGAGGAACAGTTAAAGTTAAACTGGGAGTATTAGTTCAACGACCATTGAATTTAATATTTAATATAGACATCTACCAGCCACAAAAGAGAAAACACTTGGAGACTAGAAAAGCAGCATTTGCCAAAAATGGAAAGAATGTGTATTTAAACTGTATATGCCCTGGATTACAAACATGATCAATAAAAGTAAAATATTAGATGATTAAAAACCTGCTTAAAACTCATTAAAACATATGAAAAACTTTAAAGAAACATATCGAGACTTTTTCAGAACTGTAACAATGCAAGGAACAGTCAGCTCCAATTGCAAGTAATTCCATAGACTGGGCTGCACTGTGGAAAAGCAAAATTAGCTGTAAGCTAATCTTATATTGGCATGTTAAGCATATCAGTATTGGAATCTAAAGAAGTCAAGTCTTTGGATCAATAAAACCTCAATTTTGTCCAATTTTAGCTTCACTTTGTTTTTCCATAACCAGTTATTTACACTTTAGAGATCGGCACAGGAAGGATCTTGAGACATCCAAATTCAGCATGCAATAAAAGGACAAATATAGCTAAATACCATCAGTATATTAGCAGCAGATAGTCCTAAAACCACATATGATCATTTCTTATGATTTCTTGGACAGATCAATTAATGTGAGATCAGATTTTCTGGGCCATTTTTCAGAGGGGCAGACAGAATTTTCCCAATGTAATTTTTTGGTAGTAAAGCCATTTCAAAGGGATGCCAAATAAGTCAAGTATTGGTGAAAATTCTGGACTGTAGGGAAGAATTGGAAACATGTAAAGAAAGAAAAGAGAAGAAATGAAGCATAAATTGTATGTAGTTCTGTGTGTTTTATATATATTCTAGAGTACAGGAAAGATAATGACTCAATTTCCATAGTAGTCAAGAAGTTAAGAGGATGTCATTGGCCAGGTTACTGTAATCCCCTAGGTTTTAGTTATAAATTCAAATCAAGTGAATAGCCAATATCCAGGAAAAGACAATACTTTGACTCCTGTAATAAGCCAGCATGAGGAAACCGAAATATGGTTTTGGTAAAGCAGACAACTTCACATAAATGTAGTTTTGGTATAGTGACAACTTCACATAAATGCAGTTTTGCATTCTGATGCCTGGTGCAAGTATGTAAGTCATGGCATTTCTGTGATTAACATTGTCCTCCAAATTAATCACTCGGCTGTATCTTCCTCCAAGATACCAAAAGTGGAAGAAGGTTCCACAGTTCATAGTTTGCCCTTTTTCATTTGTGGAACTTCATAGACTTAATGTACAAAAGAAAAGAAATGGGTTGTCTAGTGGTTAAGGCACCAGACTAGAAAATGGGAGACCATGAGTTCAAGTCCCATCTTAGCCATGAAAGTCTGACTTTGGGCCAGCCACACACTCTCAATCGAACCCACCACACAGGGTTGTTGTTCCAGAGAAAATAGAAGGAAGGTGTGTCTCATCCTGTAAATATGGGCTAGGGAACAGAACGGAGGTAGTTCTAGGAAAGGATTGCAAGGAATCATTACAGAGTTCAGGCACAATTAAGGCTGCATGAAATCCTACAAATGTTTTGGATATAGTGCAACAGCATTACAGGAATTTGATTGTTACATTTTTAAACTTCTCAGTTGTAATAATCTCAGTTGTAATAATGGCAGGCAAACTGCCTGCATATCATTATAGTAAATTGGAAGTAATTTGTAGGTACAATTGTAGCCAATTGCTAAGACTGAAAAAGCAACTTTGCCTCGAAGAGAAACTTAGATTTCTCAGTTCTTGAAACTTATTTCTCTCCTTCCTCTTTTCTCTGACCTTGTCTATCAAGGTGAGCAACTAGAAACAAGAGTATCAGCAGAAAAGTATGCAGCAATTGGGATCAGCAATTCAAAAGATGGTGGTGAGCTTAAGAGTTCCCACAATACATTTCGCAGCCCTTGATGAGTGAAGCTGTTTGTTGTAATGAGAAACCTTATTGTAGTTTAATAATTAACACATTTCTGTGGGAACAAATCACATAAGCAATTCTTTTGAATTGTTTTCTTCTAAGGTTTATTTTATTGTTGAAATCAAATGATTTTCAGTTTATTTTTTATTTTATTTTTTTAAATTAAACTGAAAACTGTATCTTGACAATAGAAAATGAAAAGTAATTTAATGGTCAAAATTTTCCTCTATTATATCTTGATGGCTTGACAGACTACCCCAAAGTACAATAAACTTGAACAATTAAGTAAGGTATTTCTGCATCCTAGAACTACGTTTACTATTGTGTTTTCTAAACTTGAGTATTTTCATTTTATATCAGTTTGGATTCAAAGTCCTTCTGCAGTGATACATATTTTAAATATCTATATCTATATTCCCCGAGACTCTTTCAGGGGTATATAAAATCAAAATTATTCGTTGAAAACTAATATATTAAAATTCCATTAAAATCATGAGAAGTGACAGTGGCAGTAGATGCATTAATTTTAATTTTTAATACAAAGTATTCC
>JANHFN010000908.1:21360-38732 GCA_032468175.1 Toxicocalamus goodenoughensis | reverse complement strand
CTTCTGAAGCCAGGGTTTGAGTCCTTCCTTCCTCTCCTTTTCCCTCTCTTCCTCCCTCCATGTATTTATCTATCCATTCATATATGTCATTCACTTTCTTGTCCCTTCCTCCTCTCTTTCTTTTTCTTTCTTTGTCCCTTCCTTTCATCTCACTCTTTGTCTATCCCTTTTCTTCTTTTTGCTTCCTTTCTCTTTTCTCTTTCTTGTCTCTCTCTCACTCTTCCTCTCTCATTCCCTCCTTTTCTTTCTTTCCCTCTCTCTCCCTCCCCTCTCTGTGTCTCTGTCTCTATGGCTCTGTCTCTATGGCTCTCTATGGCTCTTTCTCACTCTGCCCCTCTCCCTATCTTCCCCTCTCTCCCCAAACTCTGTCTCTGTCTCTCTGTCTCTGTGTGTGTGTGTGTGTTTTTGTGTGTGTTTGTGTGTGTGCGTGTGTCAAAGCCATGGCTGGGCCAAGCCAGAAAGCTTTTATTGGCGGTCTTCGCTACTTCTTTCATTTCTTCTTTTTGGAATCCAGACTGGCTGAACAACAATCGCCAGCGGTGGTGGAAGCATCCCTTCAGGTGATCCTTCTCTTCCCCCTCCTCCTCCTCCTCTCACGACTGGTGGCCATGATGGGATTGGGAGGGTGCATACGTGAGGGGAGACCCTCCTCAAGTGAGCAGCTGCCCGCCCCACACCCAGTTTTGATGTGCTTTGGCACTTGCTTGAGGAGCATCTCCCCTCACATGTGCACCCTCCTGGCCCCGCCATGGCCGATGATCATGAGAGGAGGAGGAGGGGGAGGAGGAGGAGAAGGGTCACCTGAAGGGATGCTTCCACCGTGGCTGGCGATCGTTGTTCAGTCAGTCTGGATTCCAAAAAGAAGAAATGAAAGAAGTAGCGAAGAGCTCCAAGGAAAGTTTGCTGGCTTGGCCCAGCTGCAGTTTTGAGGGAGACATAGACACACACACACACACAGTAGGGGAGACAGAGGGGAAGATAGGGACCCAGATGCTTCACTGTCTCCTGCCGTCACCCTTACCTTCTCAGGCCAGGCGAGGGAGGGGAGCGTGAGGGGCAGGACCAGCTGCTTCAGGCAAAGTGAAGAGACGGTGACCAAGCACTGGTGAGTAGAACCCTGGGAACTGTGGCTCCCAACTCAGCCGGCCTGAGGGGCTTTGAGTTTGGATGGCCTGGAGTGACAGAGATCTGAGTGAGCATTGCACTCAGGGTTCACCTGAACGCCCACTTCTTTGGTGTTGGCTTTACGGAGCCACGGGGTGAGGCCTGGGCTGACATGTGACAGTAGCACCTTCAGCTGCACTTGCTTGTAAGTGTCCACATAATCCGGCAAAGACACTGGAGGAGTCAATCAGGTAGACCTCCCCCCTCTGCAGTCCTCCTGCAGAAAATGGCCATTCCCTGAGCTAAGAAGGCAAGGACCTGCGGTTCGACTCACCCAATTCCTAGGACTACCTTGAATGATCCCAATTGGGTATGGAGAGGGCAGCTCCCCCAGCAATCCCCCTTTCCCTCGGTGCTCTGACTTCCTGTGGCCTGCTGGCCACTAAAAGGCCACTTCCTCACTTCTCAGCAGCACTCCTGTGCAGCCACTGCAGAACTCTCCACTTCCTTCCCCAACTTCTCCCTCAACTTCGAAATGACGATGCCTGTTGCGGATACGGGTGTGACTGGGCAAGGCGGGGCCAACCGGGAGCCATTGTTCCAACAAAGGGGCTGCAGGTGGGAGAAAGAAGGGGTGGCAAGCAAAGAGCCATACTCCCTGGTTGACCCCCACCCTCCGCCTGCAGTCCAGCAGCCATACCCAAAAAAGCATAACCTGTTCTATGTACCAGGCCTGGAAAGTCCGAGCATCTGGTGCATAGAACAGTGCTGGACCATTGGAGAAGTGGAGCAAAGCTGGAGATCAGTAGCCACTTCTTTCGCAGTACAAAGAAGCCTCCCCCAACTGGCTGGCTTGTCTCCTTTTTCTCTGCCTGTTTGTTCTGTATGACCGAGGAGGAGGAGACCAGCTGGCCAAAGGGCTGCTGATGGAAGCTACTCTTTTTCAGTCTCTAGCCACCTCTTTCGGTGCAGAAAGCCTCCCCCAACCAGCCGGCTGGTCTCCTCCTTCTTCGCCATTCAGAACAAACAGGCAGAGAAAGAGGAGACTTCCCAGCCAGTTTGGGAAGGTTTCTTGCACTGCAAGAGGCAGCTACTGATCTCCAGCTTCAATCTGATTCTCTAACGGTCTGGTGCTGCCCTGTTCTATGTGCTGGCTGCAGGGACTTGCTGGGCCCGGCACATAGAACAGGGCATGCTTTTTTCGGTGTGGTTGCTGGACTGCAGCCACACTGAAAAAAGCATGCAGCAGCTGCAGGCATCTCGCGACAAGGGGGGGCAAGAAGCCCTGGGACATCCACCCACCCATGTGCTGGTTGGCCAGGACGGCCGGGCTGGAAGAGGCGTGTCTACCAGGAAAAGGAAGAAAACGTACTCCGGGAGGATGGGCAGGCAGGCACATGTCCAGGACTACTGCACATGCACACTGCATGTGTAGTGGCTGCACATGCAATGTGCATGTGTAGCAACCCTGGGACATCCACCCGAGCTGTGCCACGGCCGCCACATGGTCGGGAAAGCTAGGAGAATGACTGGGACAAGTGGGCGACTGGGCAACTGGGTGACCAGGTCGGGGGCATGGCCAGCCAGGGGTCACCACCGGTTCGGCGACCTACGCCAAATCTCCGCTACTGGTTTGCCCAAGCCAGTGCAAACCGGTTGAATATTCTGATCCACATGCATATTTGGAAACATGAGCTTTTAATCCCTCTTACTGAATGAGTAAACTGGTTACTCTGAGTGCAGATAGACAGGAAGGAAGGGGAGAGATGATGCTAACTCAAGAGCTGGCAGGAAATCTTGTGCTGTATACAACCTCAATGGTTTTTGACAATTTCTTCATGAGGGATACCATAAGATAGAACCATTTAAATAAGTTACACAATATTATCTAAATATCTGTGTCCAAGGGAATTAAAGTAGTCAAGATGTTTTTAAAACATGGATTTAATTACTTTAGTATTTTCTGCCTCACAGTAAACATACTTTACTTGAGCAGACCATTGTTCCTTGTATTGACTTCAGATTATTTGAAATGTTCTTCCCTCAGTGTTTTCCCTTTTCCTATTCAACATTTTATGTGAAACCACTGGATGAGAATATCTGTCACCATGAAACGATGCATCATAAGTATACTGATGATATCCATCTATAAATTTCTTGGCAACTTAAGCAATGCTATTGATGTCCAATTATGTTTCTCCTAGATTCATGACTCCTGTTAAAAGAGTAGGTAGCTAGCAGGGCTTTTGTACAGTTTGTATTGTGCACCAGTTGCACCCATTCCTGGACTGACAGATTTTGTTCATAACTGCTCCTGCATAATCCTCTAAAGAACTACTGTAATGCACCCTATGTGAGGCTGCTCTTGAAGAGTATTTAGAAGCTTCAGCTGGTGCAAAAAGTAGCAACACAGGCATTTATGTGTGCCTTAGTAATAGTATTAATTACACCATTGATCTACGAGCTGCATTGGTTGTCAGTTTGCTTATGGTTACAATTCAAGATGCTCATTTTGACATTTAAAGTCCTACACGGCATGGGGCCAGGTAATGTGAACGACCATCTCCACCTAATTATATCTGCCTTTCCCATCAAATCCATCAGAAGAGATCAGCAAAAAAAGTTTTATCTGTGGCACCTGCCCTGTGGAACATTGTCTTCTTCAAGGTGAGATTGGCCACATCCTTGATATCATTCTGTAAGTCTCTTAAAACACAGTTGTCTCAGCAGGCCTGGACATTTGAGGGCAAGGGCAATTTGATGAGATGGTTGCATTGTTTTTTACATCAATTCTCTCCACCATTAATAATATTGTTGAAGTCTTAACTCTGGTTTTATGATTGTTTTTATTGTAAGCTGCCTGGAGTCGCTTTATTGTGAGATGGGCAACTACAGAAATGTGACAAATAGGCTTCTTTCAATATTTTAGAGATAAAGTTACTAATTTTATAAAATATTAATCTGAACAGGTATCACTTTTGTTTGTAGATTCAAACTATAGATCATGCTGAATAATTGTCTTACATCATTTCAGCTATGGATTTTTACATGGACAAAACTGAATAAGCTATCATACACCTTTGATGAAAGAACTGGCTGAAATGCACTGTATTTCTATTCAATAAATGATTTCTTCCTGATGCTTGACATCAGTCTCTACCTTGTCTTTTTAATTTTCTATCTTCAGGGCCTGTCCTTTCTATCCTTCAGTTTGCAGTGCAGAAAGATTTCATGTGAACCGTGCAGGCTACTACTACAGCTGAAGGATGTCTGCATCTCTCTGGAAAAAAACAACAACAATCTTAAAAACAAATCCTGCCCCAAATCTATTTCAATAGGGAAGTGATTTAAAAGGAGAGAAACATTGTTTTCTTTTTTTAAACCTTAACATAAAGCTCACAAGCACATGCACACGACAGTCGCTCATTAAGCTGGTCTTTCATGCTCAGCTTTGTCTTTGTCAGGCTTGTACTAGAAGGATCAAGCACGGCTATTTGAATGACTGACAGGCTGATCTGCCAGGGAATGCTACAATTATAACCCATGTCAAGCTCTGCTTGCCAATTGCCTGTAATTAAATAAAAAAGGGGGGAAGAGAAGTGGGCGCTGAGGGGGAAACAGATATACGCAAGGTCCAACTGCTCATTGCTCTCATGCATTATTTTGGATGAGTTACCTTTGGTTGGGCCTGCATCCTATCTTTCCATTCAGAAAGGCTGAAGATCAGTTAAGGCATGTATTGCACATGCTAAACTAACAGGGGAAGCTATTTACAAGACTGCCCTAAATGCTTAAATCTGTTCTGTAGACAAAAGGATTTCAAGTTAATTTATTTTGCTGAACGTATAATTTAGAGCAAGTTAGCCTATTGTTGACAGAATTATGATGAAATTCATTTTGCCTGCATAATTGATTAGGCAGATAGCAGAATCACTTCCTCTGCAGAACAATGTTGAGGAAGGGGGGACTTGTCAAACAGCTTTGCCTGGTTGATCTCAAATCAGTTTCAACAAAATAAATATGAAATCCCTTTGTCCATAGCCCAAAGGGCAAGTATTAATTATTTGAGAACTGGATTCAAAGATAAATTATTGTCGGCTGAGGTTTCATTCATTTTTTTCTTCTTCTTCTATGAGTAGAGAGTATTTTCACCAAAGAATATTAGAGTTACAAACACATCCCTGTTAAAGAGAATTGTCACATTTGTGTTGTGATGAGGAAATAGATTGGGTCTCTTACTCAACTTTATTTTCAAAAACTCAAAGCAAATGGAACTAAATCAGTAATCAGTACTCTTCATACTCTTCGGGCATTTAACATTTACAGAAAAGAGGATGTGATTTTCCAACCCAGTACAGATGTTGAGACATGTAGCTTTTTTGGGATAATGGGACTCAAAGTATTACATCCAGCATTGTGGAAGCTGACAAGAGAAAGTATCTGATTTATTGACTGAACAATAGGCCCCATTCAACAAAATGAAATTTAATGTGGAGAAAAGCAAGGTTTTACACCTGGGCAGAAAAAACCAAAAGTACAAGTACAAATTAAGCAAAAAACCTGGCTCAAAAACAGTAACTGTGAGAGGGACCTTGGAGTCACGTAGTAGATGATCACTTAAACCTGGGTCAGCAATATGTTGCAGCAGCCGAACAAGTTAATATAATCCTTGGTTGTATAAACAGAAGCATAGAATCAAAATCATATGAAGTATTAGTACCACATAAAAAGCCTTAGAAAGACCACATCTGGAATACTGCATCCGGTTTGTTTACCACATTACAAAAAAGACTTTGGAAAAAGTGCAAAAAGAGCAAGTAAAATGATTAAAGACCTGGAGACTAAAACATATGAAGAACGGTTGTTGGATTTGGGTTTGACTAGTCTAAAGAAAAGAAGAAAAACCAGCTAGCTAATCTATGGAAGACAATTTTTTTAGGAAATTGTTTAGACTGGACACCAGTACACAATTCAACCAAAGCATAAACTGATTGATTGATTTCACCAGAGATGAAATACACTAAATATGCATAAACATATTCAAATTACATCATACATTTAATTAGTGTAACAAAATATGATT
This sequence comes from Toxicocalamus goodenoughensis, assembly GCA_032468175.1. Lineage (NCBI taxonomy): Eukaryota > Metazoa > Chordata > Lepidosauria > Squamata > Elapidae > Toxicocalamus > Toxicocalamus goodenoughensis. Next base: position 32,545 of record JANHFN010000908.1, on the reverse strand, counting down.
GGGTTATGACAAAATATATGTTAGGATGTTGTAATATTTCATGGCTGAATTAGCAATTTATTTTTCTTAGAGAAAGGGCATGTTGGAACTGGGTGAATACTTAGAAGGGGTAATTTTGTTTGCCTATTTAAATGCCATTTTCTTCTGTGCACAAAATAAGCATGATTGGATTAAGTTAATGACATACCACCAAGAAATCTGTGGGCTATTTGCTAGGCTAGGAAGTTAAAGAAAAAGATGGAGATGATGACAAACTATCAGTATATGGTTGTCAAAAAAGTAAATGTATTGCCCATGCTGTCATCAAGAACTGAGGTCAACTCAAAGAAACTTCACTTTTGCCTAGTTTAAAACCACCAGTTTGAATTATCTGTGTTTTCTTTGTCAAGACTGTGGTTCCTTCCGCTTTATATTTTAAAAAATCCCTGGCAAGGCGGATCTAACCATTTAAAAATTGTCATCACATATGGGTTTGTTGGGAACATCTGTGTATCAGGTAGTCCCTTACTGATAGCACTTCATGATAAATAGTCCAGGGCAGAGTTTGCTTGCAGGTCCATTACAGCAGCTATTTTGTATAGAGGAACATGAAAATCAGTTTGCTGCCTCCTTACTTGATCTCTCCTGCTTCTGAATCTTATTTTCTTCAAAGATGTGTGGATAAGTGAAGCACAGCTGGGTATGATAGCTACCATATATTCATGGTGGTGCATCTATGTGTGCAGCAGTGGTAGGATTCAATTTTTTTTACTACCGGTTCTGTGAGCATGGCTTGGTGGGCATGGCAGGGGAAGGATACTATAAAATCTCCCGTCAAAGGTAGCATTTGCCGGTTCTCCAAGCTACTCAAAATTTCCGCTACCGGTTCTCCAGAACTGTTTAGAACCTGCTGAATACCACCTCTGGTGTGCAGTGCTAAAAAGGGTGCAGGCAGCCATGGTCATCTGCAGTCATGGAAGGGGGACAAAGGAAGAAATGAGCTTCATGACACAAGCTTGTTAAATGCATCAAGTCATCACATACACACATATAAGTTAATATATGGTGGCACAGTGGTTAGAATGCAATATTGCAAGCTAATTCTGCTGGCTGCCAGCAGTTTGGAAGTTCAACTCTCACCAGCTCAAGGTTGACTTGGCCTTCCATCTCTCCAAGGTCGATAAAACAAGGACTGAGATTGTTGGGGGCAATATGCTGACTCTGTAAACTGCTCAGAGCAGGTTTAAAGCACCGTGGAGCTATTTAGAAGTAACAAGAAATTTTCTGACCGTAAGAGCAATTAATGAGTGGAGTAGCTTGCCTCCTGTGATTGTGGGTGCTCATTAGCAGACCATTTCATTGGGATGAGGTAAGATTCCTGCCTTCAGCAGGGGGTTGAACTAGAAGAGCTCTGAGGTCCCTTCTAGATATATGATTCTATGATTCTATGCTTATGCAGATGCTTCTGTGAGCAACATCAGTACACAATAAATCAGTGCAGTCCTTGCCTTGTGCACATTTTAGTTGGATTGCTAACCATAATGTCTGTGTCTTGCTATGTTATTCATCCTGCCTTTATCATCTATCAAGCCCTCCTTCAGTTTTTATCTATCCACTGAGGGATTGTTCAACTTGGCTTGAATGTTGTGTGGCTGTTAAGGGTTGGCTTTTTATTCTGTACGATGGTGTTAATTATTCTAAGATAGTGTCAGTCTTTTGTGATTGTCCAAATCAGTGTCCACAAAAAGATTAGAACCAAGTTTTAATGAGATGTGTTATATAGATGCCCAGAATCTGGCAAGCCTGACTGTTATTTTCCTCCCCTCCCTCTTATAGTAGATTCCAGTGAGTCAGAGGAGAACCAGTTTGAATCTTTTCCAAATACTATGTCCTCTCCTAGGGCTCAAGGAAAGCTCCTGCCCTGTTTGTTGTTGTGATGGCTTCATAATATTTCATTCTCCATACCTCTCTATAGATAACATGAATGCGTGCTGTAAAATTACATCCAATTTTTAAAAACGTTTAAAATTCAAACTATTTCTCGTTCTCTTTCTCCCCCCCCTGTCTCTCACACAAATGTAATATGTAACATATGTAATGAAAAAGAGGTTTGACTAGAGAAGAGGGGAATATGCCTGGATATGAACTTTTCTTCATATTTCCTTGTATTATATGGTTTTGTAACTATCCACTGTATATCTTGTTGTTTCAGTTCTGTCAAGAATAAGGCAAATTGGTTGTGTCAGTTATCTTTCGCTGCTAAACACAAGCAAAAGAGCCATTAACGTCTGGAACATAAACTGTTGCTTTCTAGGCCACTGGAATTTTCATGCGTCTGCTATTCTTGCAGATGGACATGATGCTATGATCACAATCCCAATATCCATCGTCTGCAGAACTGCAAAAACGTAAGTGCTTGGTTAGCTGTTTCTTATTCACAGACAAATCAGTGAGTGAACCTTCCTGGCCAAGAATACTAAGGGGAAAAGCTGGAAAATTAAAAACCATGACTTCAATTCTAACATTAATTAATTCAAGGAACTGCAAGGCGGGGTATGCATCCTTGTAAACAGCATGCAATGGAGCATGGGGAATGTGAGGTTAAATTTATTCAAATCTGGGCATGACTGCCTATGTCCCCTAGTAATAAGAAAAAGAAAGATTAAATATATATTTGTATATATTTTACTCTCGGTGCTGTGATTTATGTAGGAGCTGTGTTAATAGAATATATGCTTATAAGACAGAATAAAGATGCCATGTAGGATTTATTTTATTATACTCCACGATTATCAAATTGGAACAACTTTTAGTAAAGGTGAATCTTCCTAACCCATATGTGGGGAAGTCCCCACAAGATCTGATCCCATCTTTTATCTCTGTTTTCCCTCTGATGCACGTAACAAGTCAAAATGAGGGAAGAGGAGGTCCATGTCAACTCCCATATCCACATTTGTTTTGATTAATCAAGTTTTATTAGAAGTCTGTTAGAACTACAACAATGGCTGGTTGAACAACTTAAAACTGAAAGATTTGGAACTGTCATTAACAGGAAGAATAGCTACTATAAAAATGAATATTTTGCCAAGGCTATCATATCTATTTCAAACAATTCCAGTAAAAGTGGGGAAAATATTTAGAGGAATTAAATAAGATAGTATTAAGATATATTTGGCTAGGAAAGCAAGCAAGCATAGGTTTGAAAATGTTGCAAGATGACAAAAAAAGGAGGATTTGGACTGCCAGATTGGGAATTGTACTACCAGGCCTCAGTATTAACTTTGGTGAAAGAATGGATTAATTTGAGGCATAAAAGACTATTAACTTTAGAAGGGCATGATCTTCAATTAGGTTGGCATGCTTTCCTATGGTATGGGGAGAATAAGATACAGAGTTACTTTAAAAGACATTATGTCAGAAATCCATTATTATCAGTACAGTTTAAAATTAAAGAATAACACTACTTGAAAATACCAGTCTGGCTTTCCACAATGGAAGCATTGATACATCCTAATGTTATTATTATGGAAAAAATTGTAAGACATACAGATATTTTGAATGAAAAAGGGGAATTAAAAACCAAGCAGGAATTTAGTAGTCAAAGGATGAACATCGCATGGTGGTCACAAATGCAGATACAATCTTGATATGAGAAAGATGCTGAAAGATATTGTTATTTATTGTTATTAAACTTGAAAGTGAGCAGGTAAAGGAGATAATGATTGTTTGGGATAAAATTTTAGACAAATGTCAGACACTGTGGGATAGAAATGTTAAACTGACCATGTCAACTGCATATAAAGAAAATTTGTATAAAATATTTTACAAATGGCACTTTGCACCAACAAGATTAGTGAAAATGTATAAGGATAGATCTACTAAATTTTGGAAATATAATCAAACATCTGGTTCATATTTGTTCTGACGCAAACCTGGTTCCAAGAGAGCAAACACAAGACAAAGACAGCAGCACAACCTTTTAATGTTTCATCTATGAATCCTGTTTCTTCACAGATAAAAGGCTGCTTCCAAGCAATTAGCTCCAGCAAGAAAGTTTTTGCAACAGATAATAACAAATAGTTTACAACAAGTCTTCAAATACCAACTGTAATGTCCATGAGGCTGAGTTTCAAAACGTCTTTGCTTCCTACAACGAATGTTCACTTCACAGCTGGCTTTTATCTTCTTGAAGGAGGGGTACCTTGCAGCCTTACTCACAAGTTGCCCGTGCTGTTGTAGCTGCTCTTTCCTGCGCGTAATCCTGCACACACGCGCACTTGGCACAGGCTCCTTAGGAACCTCCTCGTTGCTGCTGCCAGCCTCCACAATCTCTGAAGGCAGCAGTCCGCTCCCTAATGCTCTTGGCCCCTCATCTGAATCCTCGCTCTCCTTAGCCGTCCGCACCTGCTGCGGATAACCACAACAATATTACCATATGTGGTGGACATGTCCACAAGTTAAAAATATTGGACATATATAAATACTGGCTGGAAAAAATGATAAAACAGCATATAGATATGAAACCAGAAATATTTTTATTGGGCATTCTACTAGAAAAATATGATAAAGAGACAACATAGTTGATTACTAACTGCAGCTACCATGTTTCTCCAAAAAGAAGGCCGGGTCTTATTTTCTTTTGACCCCCCAAAAATGGCTAGGTCTTCTTTTTGGAGGGTTCTAATTATTGACTCACCTTGTGGCGGTGGCAACAGCAGCCCCATCCAGCAGGAGCCACATTTCTTCTGCAGCTGCTTGCCACCACACGCACGCATTGCTCCAGCTTTTGTTTTGCCTTAGATGCCTTCGGGATCGATCCAGAGCTCTGTTATCAGCTGCAAATGCCTTCTGGAAATCCCTCTGCATCCAAAAATTGAGCTCTGGATTGATCCAGAGCTCTATTATTGATTGCAGAGTGCTTTCTGGAAGGCATTTGCAGAACTCTATTATTGGCTGCAGAGGGCTTTCTGGAAGGCATCTAAAGGCGAAATGGAGGCTGGGGCGATGCGTGCTAATGGCGGCAAGCAGCCACAGAAGAAGTGGGCCAGCAGCGGGCTCTGATGGGTGGGGCTGTCGGTGCCATTGCCGTGAGGTGAGTCACTAATCTGAAGGTGAAATGGAGGCCAGGGCAATGCGTGCGAGTGGCGGCAAGTGGCTGCAGAAGGTGAGGCAGGTGTTGGGGTGTGTGAGGCCTGGTAAGTAGGGAAGGTTCACCCCCCATCCCCACTCTAGCTTATTTTTTACCTGTGTGCCTTGCCCTGTCCCCTGAACTCTCGGGTGGGTGGGATCTTAATTAGGGATAATCTTGTGGGTGCAGCTTAATTTGATCACATGCGCTCACAGATGTGATAGGACTTCTTTTCAAAGTAAGTCATCTTTTTGGACAAACATGGTATAATTGTATATGTTCAACAATGGAAGTGCAATGAGATCCCGACAGATGAGAAGGTAATTAAGAAAATATTACAATGTGCAGAAATTGATAGACTAATGCTTACTATTAAGGACAAAGAAGAAACTAAATAGGTAGGGAATGACCAAGACAACCAAGTAATAAGGATAAACTTTTTATTTAGAGCTTACAAGGTTTCTAAAGTCAAACTACGCGCTAACAATGTGGCTGACAGGTGACAGCTGATTCCATCTGACAGCGCTCCTTTTAGAGCATGCTGTCAGATGTGGTAGCCAATCAGCAGTCGTGCTGTTTCCCCGCTTCTTTTGCGGAGCAAATTGAAAACTTATTTACAACAATTTTGACATATGACTTATTTTATCAATGGCGAGACAATAAAAACAGAAGTTTAAAAGAAAGGAACATAAAAAGGATAAGTGTTAAAATGGAAATTTGTTAAAATGGACAAACAAAATATTATTGTTACTACAGTATTAATGTTATTGTGATGCATGTTATTGTAAACACCTTGATTATGATTGCTTAAAAATAATTGTATCCAGATCACACACTGTTTGACTGAAATGGAATTTTTATATATTATATTAATAAAACAAATAAAACTTTTTTAAAAAAAGAACTAACAAAAATGGCTGGTTGAACAATTTCTTTCAAACTACATAGATTCACTTTAATGGCTTTTTCCCCTTAGCCACATTTTCTATTTGAGACTTTAGAAGTGGACAGCTATCCCATGACTAATGGGACAGGTCAAGATTGTTTTTATTCCTCCAGAAGAGACATCCTGCTGAGTCATAGCCACTCAGATCATGTTGCTATTGTTGAGGACAAATGAAATACACTATAAAGAAGAAAGTTTAAAATGGTAAATATTTTGTTATAGCTGGTTCTTATTTTCAAATATGGCATATTGCATTTAGCATAACCCAAAGCCTGTTAGAAATGATCTAACCAGAAGGACCATATCACTGAATCTCTTACATCAGAGTGTTCTTTGCTAAGTATGACTTTGTGATAATTCACCTCTCTAGCACTGAAGTAAATTTTATCCAAAATGGGATTAAGAAAAATGGGGAGAACAGGTTTTTGTCCAGCTTCATCTAAGCCACAGGTGTCAAACTCATGTCACGTTTTGCATCATTTTCCCCCATTGCGGAGCTGGGGTGGGCATGGCCTGCACATTACACTTCCAGCTTGCATACTGCCAGTTTTGACACCCCCTGATCTAAGCTGTTGTTCAAAGTCAAAAGCTAGATTCAAATTCTTTGATTTTTATTTTATTTAGCATATGGCAAATACATGTACTTATAATAATTTCAATCAGACAATTGGGCTGGTGTAAGCTCTTGACTGATATTCAGACACAATGTGATGGATATTTTGTCGAGGAGCACCACAGTCACCCTGAAGGGTAGAGACAAGACTCCACTTAACAATGAGTCCTGGCAGATACCATGTTGGGTATGGATCCTGCTCAGAGTTGTCCCCCATAATGATCTGAAAGGATCTGTTGCTGAGCATATTGTTTATTAGGCGATAGAGGATTTTACAGGGGATGATGTGACTCAGTTTGAAAAGCACAACCTTCTTCCACACAGTATCATATGCTATATAAGGTTGATGAACACAACTGTGGTTTTTAAGCCTTGCTGGAAACCAGCCTCAATATATCCTGTTAGGCTCAGCCCCTGATATGCGTTGCCATGTATTTAGAGAGCCAGAAGTTCTACAAAGATGTCTGGCTGCCAACTGTCACTAACTGCCAATTCTTCAATGTAGTCTGGCTGCCAATTGTTGCTAGTCATTTGGTTCACACTACTGTGCTATCCAGGGTGCATCACGAGGAGGCGAATTAGCATCACACCCTAAGCTCTTTGAAATACTGGAAAAGTCATAGTACAGCAGAAAACCAGCAATTCTAACACTCATAGGCCACAGTCCTGAGGTACAATCTATATGGTTTTTTTTGCAACCTGCCTACCCTATCAGACTAACAACAGATTGTCCCTCAGTGGGTGGAGTGTTTAATAGCTGTGTTTTTACTATAATGAAGATATCTGGCTTCAGGCTCTTGTGTATGACCTTAGTCTTTCTAGCTCTCATTCTGCTGACTGGTAAATGTTTTAAAAGTTCAAGGGAATCAATGAATAAAGTAAATACTTTATTCAGAGTATCTCTAAATCCTTCTTTCCTCAGGATGAGAGATATGGAAATTGTAGGTATGGGGTGATATCCAAGAGACTTATAGGTGAGACAGTGAGTCAAGAGTCAGCTTAAGAGGGACCACAAAAAGGATGTGTCCAATCCATCCTATCTCGTCCATGCACTCAGTATCAGTAATATAAGGGAGGTTTAGAGGAGAGAATCATGCTACATTACTGGCTGTCCTTGTACCATTCTTTTGCTGCTTCATCTGTAAGAGTGATGTCTCAGCATCTGTTAACTTGTGACTGCCTAGAAAGTTAATCATAATTGCCTCCTGGTTACCTTTTGCTCCCTTTCCATCTGTTTATTTTATCAAACTGTTGTTGTGTTGTTTTGTCTTATAAACACCAATTCTCTGGAGCAAAACATATGTTTGGGTTATTTGTATACAGTTGCTAGGACAAAAAAGGCCAAATCTCAGATTCATCCAACCTCACTTTCACTAGTCTTCTATAATAAATTAATTATAAAAGGTCTGGTTGAGGCATTGCCATTTAAGCTGATTCCAATTCCCTGGGCTATGGGATTCCTTAGCAATATTGTATTAACACCCACATTGTGTAGCTATAATGACAAATGTGCATGTTGCCACACAGACGTTATATCAGCAGCATAGGAACACCTCAGTCAAGGCTGCGGGGTAATAGTATGAGAATATGTTTTCCTTCATTAAATGGAAATATTTATTTCAGGGGAATGCAACCTTATATCGACATGCAACTCAAAACCATTGAGCGTGCTTCCCAGAGATCTACCAAAAGGTGTCACTGAATGTAATATGACCAAGGAAAAAAGTATTATTTATAATAAATGCTTCTAATTAATGTAATATGACTTACATTGAAATTTCAAGCAAATAAAATTTAGTTTTATCCTGGCTCAGTCAGTCAGTCAGTCAGTCAGTCAGTCAGTGTAATTACCTAGTATATCTTCAACAAGCAAGTGTGGCCTTTAGACTGAAAAGTATTCTTTTGATTTAATTGATATAAACTTTTAAATGAATTAATCTAACAGCCATTGTTACTACTATCACAATGAAACATGTCCTCATTTTCTGCTGTTATCTTACCAGGGGATTATTGTACTAAGGACAAATCTACATTTATCTTCCTGCAAGATAAGCAGGAATTCTTCAGGTTAAACTTCAAACCCAAGGAGCTTATTACTGTATTTTCTGTATATTTGCCCTTTTGCCTTTGTTCCACTATGAGGATCAAAATTACACATGAACAGTTTCCAGAAAATAGCCTTGTTAGTCTATTGTTCCAAGAAAAACAAATATAACATTAACTTTCATGGATCACAGTCCACTCTATCGGATACATAAAGTGTTGTCCTGGAGAGGCATATTATAGATACACTACCATTGTTAAGAAAATGGAAAGAGAACAATAATATGACAGATTAGAAACAGTGAGAACAACTGATAGTAGCCATCCACAAAACAATTACTGGGTGTGACACAAGGATGTTCTTGCATTGATTAGTTGAATTTCATCCCAGAACATCTGTGCTAGAATTAATTAGATGATTTAACACACTTTCATATGAATTAAACAGACACCATGTTTTTCTTATTGCACTACATATGGTAATGGGATGATGCTTATTTTTTCTTTACATGGTGATTCAGTCTGTAATGTCTAAAACTGATGGCTGAACTTAGTGCTAAGAAAGATTTAGTATAAAATATACCATTACTGTTACAGGGAAGACAGGTTCACACTCAAGTTCAAGCATGTGAACTGCCAGAAATCAAAGTAATTCATGGAAAAGTTGGAGTGGTTTGACTCCAAGACTGGAAAATCAATATCTGACTGGAAAATATTACACATTTAAAATGGATATCTGTTCGCGTATTGCTAAATCAAATGGAAATTGAAGAACCTAACACTGAAAATACAAAGCAACCTCGTAGAGTCAGACAATCAAACCATCTAGCCAGCATTCTCTATTTTGAGTGGAAACTACTCCCTGAGAGCCTAAAGTGAAGTTCTCAGCTTTGCTATTTGACAAATGTTGGCAAAAGCTGCCAAGGCACACTTTCAGACCATCTATATGTGAGGAATGTGTTCAGTCAGTACAGTACAGCAACATAACTGAGAATCATACTATCTGGAATTAGCTAACGGAACACTGAAAATTTACAGGAAGCATGCACAACTATTTGCACAACATACCATTGTTGCATGGAATCTAGTTTATTAGCTGGCTTTAATTAAAAAGTCAACAAAATTCACAGAGGTTAGGGACCCTCAGGAACTATTAGCTGTGGCAATTCAACAGAATCACTACGCTCAGAGGCCCTCTAAATATCTCAAGAGAAAACTTTGTGCCAGGTTTCCTAAGAGCATTTAGCTGCTATTGGGAAGTGATATATATAGGGAGAGAATCTTCATACACATTAACTGCTGTTAATTAACTTTTCCCTATATTAGCAACTTCCCAAGCTTCTAGGCCACAATTATACAAAGCACAGGCATTCTTAAGAACTGCAATTTGCTGGATTCAACCTTTATACATTTTTTAATTTGGTTACTTCCTGAAGAGTTTTAGTGTCTAAACTTTAGAAGCGACAGAGGTCTATTGTAGTTATATTCCATAGTATGTCAACCCTCAAAACGGAGATCCTCCAGTGAACCATTTTGGGGTTGCCATTCGGGGTGGAGAGATGGGGGAGGCTTACAGGGATAATGAAAAACAGTAGACTCACAGCGTGGGAGGTAGACAACCAAGAAGCAGCCGGCTGACAATCAGCTGGAGAGCAGGCCAACAGTAGAAGAAAGAACTAAGCCCAACAGAAGATTCTGGCAGTTTGTAACTTTATTTGATGACATCATCAAAGTAAGCAATCAAAATGCATTGGGACAGAAGAAACATTGATAAAAAAATTGTATAGTTACCTGTTGGGCATTAAATTAGAAGAGGAACAAATGAAGGAGACAATGATAGCCTGGGCAAAAAAATTTGGTTGTACAATAGAATTGGATAAATGGCAGAAGTTGTGGGATAGAAATTATAAATTAACAATGGCAACTGCATACAAAGAAAACTTGTATAATATTTTGTTTGGATGGCATTTAGCACCAGCAAGATTGACAAGGATGTTTAAAGATAAATCAGCTAAGTGTTGGAAGTGCCAACAAACACTTGGGTCATATTATCATATGTGGTGGACATTTTTAGCTTTTTAGAAGCTAGAAAATATTGGACAAAAATACATACGTGGTTGGAAAAGATGATACAACAACATATTGACTTAAAACCTGAAATATTTCTGTTGGAGATCTTACCTGAAACTTACAGTAAAGAGAAAGTATATTTAATTATTCGTGCAGCTAGAATTGTATTTGCTCAAAATTTGAAAAGTGAAGAGATTCCTACTGATGAAAATGTGATTAGAAAAATATTAGAATGTGCAGAAATGAATAGATTAACACTTGCAATTAAAGAGAAGGAGCAAACTGAATATTATAAGTGTTAAGTAGCAAGCAGTCAACAAGGATTGGTTAAATATACTCACCCGATTGGCCAATTCCGACGGCCGGCGATTGGTTATCTTAGCCGGCCCCGGATTGGTCGCTTCAG
>JANHFN010000906.1:0-11599 GCA_032468175.1 Toxicocalamus goodenoughensis | reverse complement strand
TATCCTTTTTACTCACAAGTTATATAAATTCTCACCTTATCGGTCTAGCTGGTGCTTATATAATATCAATGATTAAACATTCATTTGATGATTTTTCTATCATTTTATACGAGATATTCTAATTTTCATTATGATTTATACATTCATCCAATGGTTATATATTTTATATTGTATTCTTTATCAGTCTACTAACTTTTATTGGAAGGCTTACTAATCTATTTCTTTACCATGTCTTTTTATCTTGTCCCAGGTCTAAGTTCTGACACCCTAAACGTGAGTCTCCTTCATCATATCTGTGTAAACAAGAGGATGTGGGAGGAGATCAAATCTGAAGGATACCTGAGACCCCAATATATAGGCTGCTCAGGGGGCGCTTCAAAAATTTCAGCAATGGGTTCTCTGCCTGGTTGCTGGGTGGGCGTGGCCATAGTGGGTGTGGCCTAGTCAGCCTCCTACACCACAGTAGGAGGGGTATTTTCCCTCCCCGGGCTCCAGATGCTTTTCTTGTGCCTCTGGGAGGGTGACAATGGCCTCCCTGGGCTCCGGAGGCTCTCGTCCATTTCTAGCCTTCCCAAACTTCCGGGAGGCCAATTTTTCACCCTCCCTGAGCCTCTGTGCATGCCGTGCACTTACCTGCATCCAAATCGGGCTGCAGGTGATTTCTGGGAAGGGAGGAATGGGGTGGTTGGGGCCAGCCAAGAGTGCGATTTGGGGGGGGTTTCTCCGAACTGTGCAGAATCTTACCTACAGGATCTCCCGAACCCCTGCAAACCCCCATGGGCCCACCCCTGGGGTTGGCTTATTTTGCGGAACTTCTTGTGTTCATACCATCACCTGAATTCTACACTATTTCCCTGAAGACTAGAGGTTTCACCTTGGGTTTACTTCATCATACGGGTATTTGATGGAGAATGCCCCACACCTATTTTTCTCTCCTTGCAAGATGCTACAAAGAGCAAAATCATTTTCTGCATATGAATTTTTAATTAACCAAATAGAACCAAGTTATTAGCAGTCTCGAAAGAACCCCAACACAGCTTTATTTATCCACATGGATGATAGAGTGAAGAGAAAGAGAGAAACGGGGAAGATACAGAACAATTAAATAGTAACCTAAAATAAGAAACGTTGAATCACAAATTAGCCAAGCTACATTGGCTCAGTCTACTTGCTCAGTCCATCAGCCCCTAAACTTTTATTTCTAATTTAAATCTAAACCTATTGCCATCTACCCCAACATTGAAATTAAAAGATTAATATGCATTACTATATTAATTCCCCATTAAATTAAATTTTGGAAATTAGAATTGTTTTGTTCTGCTTTTTCCAGCAAACATCTCCTTCCCTTCCCTTAGTCTAAGCTATTTTCTTAGGAAAGCCCAACCTGCCTGCGTTGAAAAGCATTCAGCAATGCAGAGAAAAGATTTCAGCTGCCTAGGCTGAAATAAAAAGAGAGAGAAAAGCTAAGCTTGCTCTGTGTAACTTTTCTGCGAGAACCTGGCAAGGCAATAAATAAAACCAGCAGATTCTGTCTAGACCTTCCCTGCTGTTTTGAGGAAGGAGAATGCTTGCAGTCAAGCAGATGGCGTGGGTGAAATCCTAATAGATCCACTGACATCAGAATTGCTGGATTCACCCCGCCGGTATCCTGCCTCGTCAATAAAGGTTTCACATATGAACTGGCTTCCTTCTGAGATTTAAAGGGTGCTGTAATAACTCCAGCAGTGTGCTTGCCTCCAGCAAAGCAAGTAACATATGAATTAAAGAAGAAAAAGAGGGAACATTTATTATTAACTAGTAACAGGCCAGCCATTATGATGAATGATGGGTACTCTCAAGGAAGGGGGAACATATTAAAGACACCCCCCTCTCTGAAATGAAGGGGGGGATGCAGTAAGCATTCTATCTGTGCATTCTATGTGGATAAAAAAAAAATTTAAGAAGGCATTTTTATTACACTTAATCATGGAGAATCAATTTTGCCCCTCTAGTGGTTCCAAATAAGTTCACTCAAATTTTCATTATGAAAGGGGGCCAGGAGAAAGACCCCCCCCCCACTGGAATTCTAACTGTCTTTATTCTCAAGGGGTTCTCATCCAGTGAAATTCATCCTTTGATAATTAAGGGAAGGAAGGTTTTGTCTTGATTGCTGGAGAAATCAGACTTATTGAAGTTATGATCTTCTCTCACCTAGGGATCAAACCTTTTGGAACCAAACAAACTTACTTACAATTGCATATCATTTTAGCAGATCTCCTGTAGCTAAGTTTTGTACCAGAGGTGAGCACCATCCCCTAAGCCAGAAACGACTAACACATATAGATGTGAAGGGAACCGTTACCTTTATCACATAAAGTGGTCAAAAACATCCCAATGATGGCTGTGATAATATAAATGAAATTCCACTTAGGTTTTAATGTGCAATGCATGATCGTAATTGTCACCTTGTCTTTTTTTTAATATTGTGGGAACCCCTGTATGGTAGCCTGCCACACCCACCCCAGAGAGAGAGAGATCAATATAGAGATAAGCTAGAGAACTTTATGTCAATCTTTGATCCCCTAGAAGAAGGATAAAATAGGAATTTGCATAAGTAATCAAACAAATATTTGAGAGGAGGCCACCAGAAATGTCAGTATTATAGTCTGGGAAGTGAAAAATATCCCCAAAGAAGGAAGCCACTTCTATATTGTTGGCAAGAAAACTGCATAGTTGTGTTGATATAGTTAACAAGAATCAACCTCAGTTCCATTATAACATGAAGTCAGGGTACTTATCTCTCTAACCTAGAAATATTTGCTTCTGCAAGAAGCAGATTCTTGGAAAATCCTGCATTTTTATGGACCTTTCTTCAACATATAATAAATTCTGATGCATGTTACAAACTAAAATACAAAAGGTAAGCAGTAAAAATTGTTACCCACTGTGTGGGAACCAGAAGTGGGCAACCTACAGTTCACATGGCACCTTCACACTCATTTTTGTGGTCCTCAGAGGAGGATATCCATGGGATGAGGTGTAAAAATAAAAGTCAAAACAGTTGCCATAACTGTGCAAAGTTGTCCCCCTTTTATGTACGTAAGTAGGGAGAGGCAAAACTGCAACTCCAATTGCTATCTTGATTTTTTTTTAACATGTGTGTACCCAGATGCCCCTGGTTAGAGTCCCTTGAAATATTTCTATTTGCAGAAGCAAAAACATGGGATTTTTCTGAAATTATGCTGTTATTTCTCTCTCTCTTTTTTTTAAAAAAAGAAGCAAATCCAAAAACAGATACATTAAATTTCTAACAGACGTTACGTATTTGTTTTGAATTCCCTTAAACTCACACCCATTCCCCAGGCTGAAAAATCTCCATCTCTCTTCTCTGCAGACTTTGAAAACATTAAATAAATAAAAATAAGGATGCCTCCCCTTGGCTAAAAAATATAATTCGCCTCTGACTTGTAAGTTCCAGAAATTAAAGTTCGGTTATGCAAATTGCTCCTCCACGTCTTCATGACTGGTGGATAAATTTAAGAAAGATATAGCACTACCTTCAATGACCCTAGATCTTGGTAACCTATGAAGGCATCATGATCAGATTTTTGCAGCAAGGTTTTTTCAATTAAAAAAGAGGTAAATGAATACAGTGGCTTACTTAAGGTCACCCTATGATTTTAACTCAAGCATCGTAGCCATGACGCTAGAAAAATTCTCCTTGCCTTTCATGTGGACTTTTCATTTCTCTTGTACTGAACACAATGTCCCCAGCTAAACAAGCTAACAAAGGATAAAGGCAAATATCTCGTCTTCACATCATTTTAATAACCAAGAAAGACTAGACTTCTGATTGCACATCCATCATTATTTTCTGAGCTTCTGTTGACTTTTAAGACCTGCTCTTCAGCTAACAGAATGAAAATAAAATCCTCATGAGTATTCCTGGAAGTGAAGCTTGGTGGGATATCTTATTATGAAATTCATCTTTTGCCTTCTTTCATTGGTTAAAATGATTTCAAGAGGTCCATATTCGATGAGAAGAAACAGCATGTTCTGTTATTGGGGAAAGGGGGCTGGAGAATATAATGGATATATCCAAACTTTGGATTTTTAAAAGACCCAAGCAGTTAATTTAGATTAAGCCTATAGAAACGGTAATGGTCCGTCCAAATTTACCCTGCCAGATTTTATTTATTTCCTGTGTTTTTCTCAACTTTGGAGCATCGCAATAGTATGTTGTTATTTCCAAGGGCATTTTTTGTTTCAGAAGCATAGACTGGCTGCTAGGGTCAACCAAAATAGTGCTTGGGAAAAAAATGTGTCAGGAGGAGTGGGAAATCTATGTTATTTTTTTAAAGGTGGGCTAAATCTTATTTCAATATGAGACCACCCCAAAAATATTCATAGAATTTTCCCACCCAACATATCTATCTCCTTACCTGAAAAACTATGTGTCAGAGAAGAGTCAAGCACTGTTAGTATACAGAGCAATACCACAGGAATAGCCTAAGGGCTTTCTCTCACACAGTTATGTTAACATACTGGCCTGTAGTCCTTGCCCTGGCAGAAAAGTATGTTGACATATATTGCATTGTCCAGACATCCAAACCTTACCTTGCTTTGCTGATAGGCAGGTGACTAGTGCTGTCTTTCCAGTTTTAATGCAGGATAATACAAAGGGTAACAGTTGCTAGATATCTACAGCTACTTTCTCTAACACAAACTCTCTTGTATTGGCAGAAGAAGAAAACACAAATCACTTTCAGCCTTTAACAGTGGTGAAAGGATTCTTTGGACGGGGGTTTCAGATACTTTACGAGTTACCTATGGCATGTCTCCATCAGGAGTGCTGTCTGATGCCAATTACTTGTCAGTGAAGCTATTTCTGAACATGGGTCTATTGCTCTTCTGAAAGAGTGCTAAACACTTCTCCAAAAAGAGGCACATTGACAGGAGAAGAAAATAGAATACAGAATAACAGAGTTGAAAGGGACTTTGGAGGTCTTCTAGCATAGCCGCCTGCTCAAGCACGAGACTTATACCATTCTGAACCAATGGCATTCCAATTTCTTCTTAAAAACTCCAGTAATGAGGCACCCACAACTTCTGAAGGCAAACAATTCCACTGATTAATTGTTCTCACTGTTAGGAAATTTCTCCTTAATTCTAGGTTGGATCTTTCCTTGATACGTTTCCACCCATTACTTCTTATCTTATCTTATGTGCTTTAGAGAATAGATTGACCCCCACTTCTCTGAAATATTGGAAAACTACTATGTTCTGTCACCCAAAGTCCTTCTTCTTTAGACTACATTTACCCAGTTCCTGCAACTATTTGTCAATCATCAATTTTTATCCCAAATCAATATATGCTGATTGGCAACTTTTAGAAGTAACCTGTGATGTAGGCAAAATGGTGGTGTCATACTCAAAGTAAGAAAATCAGTAGATAGCACAATTACACAACATCCATTCTTAGCAGAGGCAATAGAGAATCTGGAGTTATTCATTTGAGAGATAATCAGCTTTTCACAGCTGGTTATCTTTCCCTATTTAAATAGACCTTCCAGGTTAGCAATCACATTAGGGAGCATTAATGCTTTTAAAAAATATATAGGTCCAGCAGGCTTTCAAATACTGCTAGACCTTTGTTTAACAAACACTTTCAAAGCAATGGTCACCCTGTGTAGATAAGGAACTTTTGAGTAAGATCCAGCAAGAACTACAGAATGTCCCCATCAGAAATATGTGAGGTAGATACCTCTCCAGAACTCAGGAGTTCAATCCAATCCAAAATGGCCATGAAGGGCAGTGCCCACAGAAGAAAGGAATGAAAACATGTCTGTAGCAACCACAAATGACTGGTAGGAACTGAACAGAACTTAAGTCCTAATATGTCATCACCAATGACATTCATCATGCCAATGAATTCAGTCAGTCAGATTTGTCCTAGGAGGACTGGTGGGTTGATGAAAAGATGAAGGCAATTTCGTGAGGCTCCTGAAAACATAAACAAGACATGTTCATGTGGCCATAGATGTTTTCCTTTCTCTCTCTCTCATTCAAAAGAAGTCAAATCCATTAAAACTTAAGAGTGATACTAGCAGGCATAGAGGCTTCTGCTAGAGTTAACCTCACTATGTCAAACAGGAAGGATGAAGCTAGGAGGAATCCATATAGGAGACAAACCAGAAAAATCCATCTACAAGAAAGAACTCCATCTTTGCATTGTTGTCAAAAAGAACCCCTATATGGCTGAAATATTTAAATAAATTTGAGTGGCAGATGAAGAACACTTTCCAGCCATACTTTTCTTATTTTGAATCTACTGTATACACCTAAGTATGTATTTAGATTTCCTTCAGATTACTCTTTGCCATGTAGCAAATGTGTCCACTTCTACAGGTATCCTTGACTAATAATTATTTGTTTAGTGAACATTTGAAGTTACAATGGTACTATTAAAAAGTAACTTATGACCATTTCCCACACTTATGACCATTGCAGCATCCCCATGGTCACAGGATCAAAATTTAGACTCCTGGTAATTGGCATGAATTTGACAGTTGCATTGTCCCAGAGTGATGTGATCACTTTTTGTGACTTTCTGACAAGAAAAGTCAATGGGGAAGCCAGATTCACTTAACAATTGTGTTACTAGCTTAACAACTGCCATGATGCAGTTAACTACTGGGGAAGGAAAGGTTGTAAAATGGGACAAAAACTCACATGACAACTGTCTTGCCTTTAGGAACAGAAATTTTGGTGTCAATTGTGGTTGTGAGTTGAGGATTGCCTGTATTCTCTTGGGAATTCATTCAATCATAGCATTTGAGCAGGAGTCGCTAAATATTCAAATTTAGTGGTACTTATATTGAAGGAGATATGTGCAGTTTATCAGTTACTCATTCTTCATGTAAACAAAGTTCTGTTTAAAAACTTATCAAGAAGAATAAGGCCATATATGAAAAAATAAAGGTTAGATAACTAGAAGTTATCAAAAGTATGTCAGCCAACATAAAGGTGATCATTTGGAGAGGGCTCTAGAAATATAAAGATGGACAGCATGTTAGAGATGTAAAGAAAAGATAAATCCTACAGTGAAAGGTCATGACAAACTTTGACAAGATCATGAAGGATAAGGATATTTCTAAAATAACAAAGATAAGAAGAGCAATGTATTTTTCCTAGAGCTAAGATAAGTCTCTGAAAGCTGGACATTGAGAAAAAGTAGGAGAAAAGAGATGGATGGCTTCAAATTACAAATCTGAAGACAGTTACAAAAAGTAGGATAAAAATAACCAATCAATCAGTCTGAATGAAATAACAACTGACTGCTCCCTTGAGGAAATGATCAACAAGTTGTGGGGATGCGACTCAAGCAAAGAATTTACTCAAAAGAAATCACTACCCTTGGTAAACAAAGCAAGGAGAAGATATGGGACAACAGTGGAAAAGGAGATTGGACAGATTCAGAGATATCCCTGAAATGTCCTTTAGAGTCCCAAAGGTGCTTTGTAAAGAGGCAACTGGACTTTCTGGTTTTTCTTTGAAAACGTTTCGCTTCTCATCCAAGAAGCTTTCCGGAGCTATAGAAGCTTCTTGGATGAGAAGCAAAACCAGAGGTGTTATTCAGCAGGTTCCGACCAGTTCTGGAGAACCGGTAGCGGAAATTTTGAGTAGTTTGGAGAACCGGCAAATCCCACCTCTCACTGGAGATTTTACAGTATCCTTCCCCTTCCACATCCACTAAACCACGCCCACAGAACCAGTAGTAAAAAAAATTGAATCCCACCACTGAGTGAAACATCTTCGAAGAAAAAGCAGAAAGTCCAGTTGTCTCTTGAAAAAAAGCATCTTTAGGACAACCACGATCTGGAGGACTGAGAATCTCCATAGACATTTAGCTATGTCCTTTAGAGTCCTGTGGGTTGTCACTTGGTTAAGATGAAAAGCATTTCCCAATGCAAGAATTCTTTAGGCCCAACTTGATGGTAGCCACTATACAAATCACCCTTAATACACTCTGCTTATATTGGTCATGAGAAGCAGCATGCCACATGCATTTTTCATCATTGTAAATACTGTACAAACTCTGAGGTTTTGTTCGCCATTGTACACATTCTCACAACCCTCACTCCACACTAGCTTTCTCAGAAAATTCATTTCTAGCAACCTGCTGCTTTATCCTCTCATTTATAGGGTATTGTCACATGCTTGGAGGTTTAGAATTGATGGAGAGCACCATTAGTAATAATTAGCAGCGCTATCTAAGCACACAGAAGTTAGCCAATGATAGTGTAAGTCATCAACACTGTATTTGGAAGATTTTCTTAAGCTCAATTGAGTCTAAGTAGGAAATATGGGAGCATAGTAGAAAGTTTCCCCAAGGACAAAACACTTATGTTCAGACATTTGATGAATAGATTTGTGCATCAGTTTAAAAAAGAAGTTTTACTCAGAATAATAAGGAACCAATATATTTTGAAGTTTGCCATGCAACCTATCATCATTCATAGATGATGCAGTATGTAGTGTTACTATAGATAGGCATTTCATTCTGGATTTCTGTTCAAATGCTTGAGCAAAATGTCCTTACATACAGCTCTGTATGCTTGGGGGAGGTCTTTTCTTGATCACTTTACACAAATCTGGACAGTGTCTTCCTGGCACTGTGAAATATGTTCTGGATTTAGACTCCTTGTGAGTTCATCTTCAGATTAAACCCCAGATGTAAATGTAACAAAGCAGAGGATAAATAGTTGCCAATATGCACAGCATATATAATGATGAGGCAATCCGCTTATCAAAAAACCTATAGAAAAATAATCCACTATGTTAAGAGATTGTACACACTGAGTAGGATGGACATCAACAATTGTTGGGCATTAGGGAGGTAATGGCTGGCCCCAAAGGGTCACATTTTTCTCCCAAAATTGAGTGAAGGAGTGCTAGTCTTTCCTATCTGTAATTTGCAATTTGCATTTTTTTTCTTCCAGATGGCACCCTTATCAACGATTGGAGCTCTTCTCTTTGAAAAATAATTTTATGACATGAAATATTTGAACACGGGGTCCCAGGAGATATTGAATGAGGGGCAGCTAAGTCTGGCTTCCTCCATAGTCTCTCTTTCTTTTCTTTTTAATGGCATGATTTTCAGTTCTCCCCTGCATGAATGCACCACAGTCAGATTCCAACACTATGACATGATGGTCACAATAGGGAAATGAGAAGCCCATGTTGTATCTCTCCAGGGAGATGCCTTCTTTGCTTGCTGTTACCTGGAATATTAGGCTTCAATTTTGGCATTTTAATAAAGGTGATAATAGTATTTTAGCATAGCATTCATGCCTCGTTTTGAAGTTCAGGAAATCATGTTTAGAATCTTTCAAAAATCCTCTGTTTTTTTAAAAGGATCCAGATATTTTTCCTTCCCCACTTTGGAAGATGCTTTGTGAGCCACAAAGAAATGCTGGTGAGCTGCTCATTCTGTACCCTGCCCTTCCTTTCAGTGTTAGTGCGAGAATGTAACACGGGGACCAGGTCCCATCCATTTTCTTATTATTTGCTTATATTCAAACTTTGAATGCCAGGGTAAAATGGCAAACTCTAAAAAAAGAAAAGAGAAAAATAGGAGTGTATCTTGTGAAGTGAAATAATTGCTGACTTCATTAGTGACTTGGCAGTTGTCAATCATCTGTGTTCCAAGACAATTGAGATGGTTTTTGGAGAGCAACAGAATAGAAGATCCCTCCCTTCAATGTCCTATTTGTGACTCTCTCTCTCTCACACACACACATACATATATATATATAATATTTATTATTAAAAGTTTTAAAGGGAACATATAAAAATAGCACAAATGAATACAAAATAAAAAAAACAAAGAGAGGAAAGACAAAAACGCAGAAAGCTTAAAAAAAGAAAAAGCTTCCAATTTCCTTTGCAGAAAATATGATTACAAAGCTATCTTTCAGTGTGTGATTTCAAAAAAAAGCTCGCTTTTTCTATTATTTAGTTTTTTCCTCTGATTACCAAAAGCACAAGTCCCAAGTACATCGTTTGCTATTTCATGCAAAACGTCTCTAAAGGGTTTCCAGTCAACCATAAATGTACATATTCTCAAGGAAGTCAGTTTGATCTTCTCTGCAAACTCCATCATTGTTGTCACCAACCATTCCTCCATCGTGGGCAGTGTTGAACTTTTTCCACTTTTGAGAATGAGAGGCCCTTAGTGCTCTCTGAGGTTGCTTGTTTCCTTACAGATGTATCACTGCCCAAACTAGGTAACCTCAGCGCTGATAGCATCTAGTTTAAGGTGCTTGGGACAACCATGGCCTGGATGACTGAGAATCTCCAGATAGTTTGGGTAATAAAGCATCCGTGAGAAAAAAAGCTCAAAGAGCACCAAGGACCCCTCATTGTAACCCTGAGCTACAAATATTCTCCTATATTGGTACTTTTGAGCATATAGAAATTTTTTTCATGTGTAAAACAGTGGTGGAATTCAAATATTTTTACCACCGGTGCAGTGGGCGTGGCTTGGCGTGTGCGCATTGTGTGCATGCATATACTTTGCATGCGTGCATGCGCCAAACATGCACTTTGTATAAGTGCAGCGACATTTGCACAGGCGCGGAGGCATTCTAACTCACCTCCTGCAAGATCCTGGTTGCTTCAGCAGCTGCTGCGCAGCACCCTTCTGTGCCGCGCAAAGCAGCCGAGCTTCAAATTCAGAGGATAAAGGTGAGTATGGGAGCCTGGGTGGGTGGCTGGGCCCAACAGCAGAGCGGTGGAGAGAACTGGTTTGGTCTCTGCTGCTCATCGCTGCTACCGACTCAGCAGAACCAAGCCAAACTGGTAGAATCACTACTGGTATAATACCTAAGTTAAATTGGCTTTTCTTCTAGTTGTCTGTCCATTAATTCCCAAATGAAGGTTTCTGGTCTCAGCTGCAGTTTAGTCTTTAAAATTGTTTGAATTAGTATGTGTTCTCTTTGAGGTTAGAACATAATGTAAATTGTGATTTGTGACACTCTCAAAGGCATCTGCTTGGCTACTATGCAAAACAGGATGTTGTGTGGAGGAAACTTTAGTCCAGTCGAAAATAATTTTTAAAGGGCAAGCACCATTTTCAAATCATGAAGAATTAGGGCATGCAGATAAAGGCATGAGAACTGTTGTATCGCGTTGTTTGGCAAACCAGGGTAGACTAAAGTGAGGGGGGAAAGTTTTTGCTTCCATTTCCTCCCAAGCCCCAAATTCTTTCTTTTATGGGGTACCTAGAAGTAGACATTGCTGCAGGCACGCTCTCAAGCCATGGTTGCTATGGCAACTCAAGTCTATCATAGCAGACATAATGAGAACAAAATCTAAAGATAATGTGTTCTCAAATGCTACTTCTTCAAGAAGCATTGCTAATCTCGGATGCCTCTAAAAGGGCTTCTGAAATCATTTAGGCTTGAGGACAACTCTATCTCTGGATGATGTTAGCACCACTGATGCTAGTAGTGGCCTCTTAATAGCAGGATGAGGTACTCAAGAATAGAATAGAATAGAATAGAATAGAATAGAATAGAATAGAATAGAATAGAATAGAATAGAATGGAATGGAATG
>JANHFN010000904.1:193193-203242 GCA_032468175.1 Toxicocalamus goodenoughensis | reverse complement strand
ATTGTTTGGTGTGTCTCCTCTTTTCTGTTGGTTTCTTTCCAATGCTTGCTTCTGTTTTCCTGGCTCCAACGGCTTCCAGTTTGCCCTTCCGTCTCTCTGGAAAAATTATTCCATTTTTGTTTTGGGTTGTAATAATTCTTTTTTCGACAAACCTTCGCCAAGTGTCCTCGCCGTTCACAGTATCTGCAGATGACATCTAAAAGATGGCATTCGGACCTTGGATGGTTTTCCCCACATCCTGTGCATCGGTATTCTGTCATTCTTTCCCTTCAGTTTTTTCTGTTTCGTTCAGCTCGCAATTGGTTCACTTCTTCTTCATCGTCTTCTTCACTGGAAAGGGCCTCGATGTCTTCATGGTGTGTGGTGGTCACCTTCTTTGGGCTTTCTTCTGACTTCTTGTCAGTTTTGTTTGATTCTTTTGAGTCCTCTTTGACGCTCTTGTTCATCATTCTCATGGTGGCTGTCGATTTCTGGGATGCTTCTGCTGCTGTGGCTTCTTCGATTGCCTCGGTGAGGGTTATTTTAGGTTTGTTGAGGAGTCGACCTTGTAATGTGAGGTCTTTGAGTCCCAGAACCACGCGGTCTCTCATGGCTTCCTCCATGTTTGAGAATTCGCAGGCTCCCCCTATGTCTCTTAGGGCTGCGATGAAATCTCCTATGGTCTCATCTTCTTTCTGGTCTCGTAGGTAGAATTGGTGTCTTCTGATAAGGCATGAAACGGTTGGTGCATAGTGAGCTCGCAATAGCTTGTCTAGGGTTGTCCATGTCATCTGTTTTACATCGTGGGGGGCTGCTAACGCTTTTGCCATCTTGAAGACTGCGGGACCGCAATGGGTGAGGAAAACAACTCATTTCCTATGTTTGGAAATTCCTTGTAGTTCGCTTCCTTCAAGAAACATAAGGAATCGGTCGATGTAGGAATCCCAGTCTTCAGTCGCTGAGTTGAATGGAGCGGGCGGTGAGTTGTTTCTGGCCATCTCGTCTGGTCTCGTTCGACTTTCTTGATTGTCTCTTTGCCTCAGTATCCCATCCTCGTCGCCAGTGTTTTAGCGTGGAAAAGAGAGACGCGAGACTCAGTCAATGTTCAGCTCTTTTATTAAGTAACTTCTGCTCAAAATTCCCTGAGCCGCGGCAGCCTTTATATAGCGGCTGCTCGCGGCTCTTGGCCAATGACAGTTCTTTAAAACTCCCGCCGTCAGCAACACCAATCAGATTTAAGCAAGTTAATTTACCAATCAGATTGAACTAACTGAATACTTAACATATACAACAGAACCAGTTGCTCAAAGACATGGCCTGGATCCTGAAGAGCCTCTAGAGCTCTTCTGATATTGCCAGTGCATTGTCAAGCTTATGAGCAGTTGAAGCTAAAGATAGATAAAACCATTGTCTTACTTGGGAAAAATTAGAGCCAGCAAATGAGCTACTGTACCATGAATGTGATACTATAGTTATTCAGCATACAGTATATGAATTTATGAATGCCACAGAAAAACAGCTTCAAGTATTTTACCTGTTAAGCAGATTCCTAGCCAGGAAGCTGATTCACCCACATGGATAGAAGACTGTGGAAATACCAAGCCAGGTTTGGATCTTTCTGATGTATAGGAAGTAATTTGCAAAACCATTCCATCTATTTCAATTGGGGCTTATTAGTAGAGAAATAAATTCAAGGAACAGATTGCTGAAGTCTCATGACATTATTAATATTCTTATTGCTATTATACTTTTATTCATTAAACATGAAACTCAGTCAATTGAATGTTTAAAAAATGTATCACAAATATTGACTTTATTATTGATATTATTATTGTTGTTGTTGCTGCTGCTATTGTTGTTGTTGCTATTGTTATTATTGTTCATTGAACAGTCAGCCATATGTTTAGAGTGGACTTGATATTTTTCCTGACCTATCTCACCATCCAAAGTAGATGTTATTGTTTGGTGATTTTAAAGGTATTATTGCAGGATGTAAGCTGCCTTTTGCAATTGTCTCATGGTGATGTTGTCAATGTAAATGGTGTTTACACATCAGCCCCAGGTTTTTGGGAATTGAACCGAAGGCCTCTATTATTATTGGTACTTCCTTTGCTTTCTTTTGCCACCTTTGTTCTCCTATTTAGGGGTCTTTGTATTTTGTGATTTCCTTCAGTTCTTTCTCTTCTCTTATCTCCAGGTACTACAATGTCTACTATCCAACATTTATTATTATTATTATTGGCAATAGTTAAGTCTGGGCTGTTATGGTTTTTGTGGTTGCACTAGTTGCTAGTAGGCAATGGTATTTCTTGCAGATATTCCAATGCATTATTATTGCTACTTTGTCATGCCATTGTTTGTAGGCAGTTTGTGTGATTAGCAGTGGTTCACTGTTTCTTCAGCTTCTTTGCAGAGGCAACACATCTTGCCAGTTGCTGTCTTTTCAATTCTGGCTTTATATCCATTTGCTCTTGTCTTGTGAGAGCCAGAATTAGCTCCTCTGTCTCTTTCTTCGATTTTCCTGCTCTTAAGAGATTGCCAGGTTTTGTTGTGAACCATTTTATCATTTTGTTTTTATGTACCGGGCATGTACATAATACTTACCATGTCTCTTTTGTTTTGTTCATCTTGTTGTAGACCAGTTTGGTCGCTCAAGCATTCAGTAAGTCTTCATGGTATACCAGCTTTAGTACATCTTCTTCACTGTCTTGAGGTTTTCTTCTAATGGGCCTTTTTATTCTTTAACTGTCTAGTGAGCTTGTAGCATTTCAGGCCTACCTATTTTCCTTGATAAGTAGAGTTTGCCAATATTGCTGAATGGATGATGATCATGATTCATTTTCATTATTTTTCTGGTCTTCTCATCCAGGGCTTTTAGTTCTGACTGAGTCCACTGTTCCAACTGTGTATCTAATGACGGGTATTGTTCAGGTGTTGATTGCCTTGATCAAATTTTCTCTACTGAGTTTGGACTTTAAGGAGGAAATATTCTCTGCTATTATTTTATTTCCCGTATTGCAATAGACCACACTTCACCTGAAAAAGTTTCTAACCACTCAAATTGATTTATTGTCAATTAATCAGACTTACAAAACTGTCACACAATTGTTCATGGTTAATGTGAGAACAATGCAGTGCAACAAACAGTGAAACTAAAGTTCTTTCTAAATGTATAAGTTCTCTTCACCTCTCCCCAAAATGGAGCCAGACTTGGAATTGGACAAGAACATCTGCTTCTCCTGTACTCAGATACATGAACAACATTTCCAATATTGGAATACAGTACTGATAAACAGTACTGTAATAGAAATATTTTGATTTGAAAGCTTGTTTTAATTGCCAGAACAGAGTACAAATTGCTTCTCAGACAATTTTTCCCCCAAAGTTCTCTCAGTCTATGTCACATCTTCTGAACCAGGGAAACCTATGTTCTTAATTCATTCCAGGTAAAGATCAATTATTACTAGCCTAAACTACAGCATTTTCAGTGTTGTTGTTGTTTTTTGATGATGATGATGATACAGTGAAATGTGTGAATGTGCAAACAATAATTCAGAGGAAGTAAGGCCTTTTCTTTTGAGAAGGAGCAAATGAATAGTGAACTGGACTGTTCTCAGTAGTAAAGCACCCTGTTTTGTAAGATAAACATGGAAAGTCCAAACATCTTTGCAAGGATCAAGTAGCAGTTTATAGGAAGCATCAAGAATATGTTCTTGCTTGAAAATACAGAATTGATTCTGATCAGGGTCTCCAAAGGGATTAGTATCAACATCCAATTGAATGATGGATTTTTCCAACAGGTTGAGAAATGGCTGGGAGTAAAAAAGGGATCAGTAAATGTTTGAGGTTCAATAAGTGATAGTTAAATGATGGAAGGTGAATTGGGGTCAATTAAACTTTTGAGGTTTTCATAGAGCTCCATGCCAGTCCCTAGTCCTGAAAGGGAAGTGATTAGTCACAGGGTGATCCAGGGTTGGATGACCAGCTGCTAGCAAGAGCAACTGTGAGTGCTGTCTTTTCTTCCCCTTCCCCTTCTCTCCTTCTTTTATTAAATTATTTTCATATACTAAATTAGATTAACAGAATTGGAAGGGACCTTGTAGGGCATCTAGTCCAACACCCAGCTCAAGCAGCAGACCCAACACCATTTCTGATAAATGGCAGTCCAATCTCTTCTTGAAAGCCCCCAGTGATGAATCTCCCACAACTTCTGAAGGCAAGCTGTTCCATTGGTTGATTGTTCTCACTGTCAGAAAATTTATCCTTATCCCTTATTTCTAGATTGAATCTCTCCTTGATTAGTTTCCATTCATTATTCCTTGTCTGGCCTTCAGGTGCCTTGGAAAATAGCTTGACCCTTTTCTCTCTGTGGTACCCCCTCAGAACATTGCTATCATGTCTCCTCTGCTCTTTCTCTTCCCTAGACTAGCCATGCCCAGTTCCTGTAAACGTTCTTCATAAGTTTTAGTCTCCAGGCCCCAAATCATCCTGGTTGCTCTTGCATTTTTTCTCGAGTTTCAACATCTTGAATGTTTCAGGGTTTATGAACAATCTAAAACAGGGCTGTCAAACTCCCAGCCAATGGGCTGGATGCATCATGAACTCACCATGCCCATGCTCAGTGTAGCAAAGGGGGAAATGTCCTGATATGTAATGTGTCACTGCTATGATGTTTGACACCCCTGACATCATGAGAGGGAAGAACCTTGGTGGTTACATACCTATTCATTTTTTTGTAATAACTCCAATATATTTTAAAATAAATATTCATAAAATGGACATCTGTAATAATATAACTGTTCTATGAGTTACACTCTGACTAAATGATACTTTTATAATAATAATAAGGAAAAGATGCTTTAGCAAGCAAAATCTTTAGCAAGCAAAACCCATTGAGTTCCACTGCAACCAAAGAATTGACACCCCTCCCATCAGTACATATTGATCCCAAGATCAGTTATATCATTAGAATTAATCTAAAGACAGGTTGTATTTACATCTTGATTTCGGGTTCTAGCATTTTTTTCATGTTTGTAGAATTTATGAAGTAGGGAGGCTATATATTTATTTTTTTAAAAGAAATATGCTGATGGGAGCAGAGTAAATATAGTTCAGTCAAGGAATAGAAAAGACAGCTCAATCCTCATTTTCATTTCACACAGAGCCATTCTTCAAAGATTTGATTTCCAAACCCTGCAACAAGGGACAAAAATCTCTCTATATTAATGATCCAAGAAAAATTAAAGGCACAGTAATAAAATGATAATCAATAAGGGACTAAAATGAAAAGCATAAGACCTGAAATGGTATGGATAATTTATCAGATGCAGGAATTAATAGCTGTTGAGCTGTCTGGAGGGTGGATTTAATGCAGTTTACTATATTGGGAAATAAAGGTGGGAAATAGGTATCTGAACAAAAGGGGGTCCATTGAAAATAAAGTTGATTAAAAATGTTATAGTTTCTAAGTCATATGAAAACTTTTATTAACCAATAAAAGTTTTTCCTTCTTTCACAAAAAACAGTATGCACATGGTTGGGAGAGGAAGCCAAGTGTTATACGAACCAGACTTTGCATTTTTAAAAACACTGAAAGACATTTAACAAAGTTTAACAGAATCCAGCAAATCTGCAGCACCCACAGAATTTGCTTGCTTTGTTTTTTCCTGCCTCACAACATACAAAATTTCATATTGTTATTGAAATGAAATTGGTTATTGTCAATAAAAAAGTACCCATATATATTTTTATTTAAATAATTTATATCCCATCTTTATTTTGTTTTAAAAACAACCTAAGATGGTGAACATATCTAATACTCCTCCCTCCTTCTATTTTCCCCACAATAACAATCCTGTGAGATGAGTTGGTCTGAGTGAGAGAGCGACCAGCCAAACATCACCCAATTGGCTTTTATGCTAAAGACAGGACTGGAACCCTTGATACCTTTCTGTCTAGCCAGGCACCTTAACCATAGATCAAACTGGCTCTCAAAGAATGTGGGGAATTCTTTTATCTTAGCTTAATTTTAATTAAAATACATTTAAATTATGTCAAACATTTTTATCCTTTTCTTAATATGGCCACTAACACCCCTGTTGAAGGGCCAGTGTGACTCTCTCCCCTAAAAAAAACCAGTTGTGCAATAATATATAGAAACCTCCCCATCACAAGATCCATCACGAGATTCTCACTGATGACTCACACCTGACTCATCACAAGACCTACTGACCACACAAAGCCCTTATAGGCAGAAGAACACTGACACCCCCTAAACTCTACTGAAGATGTTACCTAGCCTGGTAATGAAACATTTAGAGACCAACCCACAAGCTCAGAGAATGAATATTTACTCTCATATAGAAACCATCTAATCTTCTGAACAACCTTTTTGTGCTGCACTTCCCCCCCCCCCCCCATCTGCTTACATCTCCCTAGACTCAGCTATCTCTCTTGACAGCTTGTCCTTTTGACTTACTTCTCTCCTGCGGATTGATCAGAATTGCCACTACTGAAGTGAATAGTTCTTCAGAGCCATTTCCCAAGCCATCCATCCAGTACACATCCTTTCAATACAGTTTGAGATGGTCATGAAATCTACATTTAACAGGGCTACCTTATGGAGTGAATGGATCCCTTGTCCTTCAAAGTGACTCCTGTAGGTCACCAAGCTTGAGTACCAATGTAGCAAGCTTCTGGGAATGTAGTATAGGAGAGATCCATAATATAATCTTCCTTTCACTGCAAGTAGGGTCTTTTTATTTGATGCAGCAAGTCCCCTTTGACCATTCCTGAGATAAGGCCATTTAATTTGTGGTGGCTCTACTGTTCATACTTCCCCTGTTCTCTGTCTTGTTTGCAACCAAAGTATAGTTTTTGACTTGCACAAATATGTTGATCCTTCTACTCTTAGACAAAAATCTATGGAACAGGGCATGATTTTTAAATGAATTACATGGCAATGAAATAATTTGCAGATATCTTGAAGAGCAATAATAGAACCTCATATTAGTTGCCACAGGGTTCTCCATATTATATTAACCTCAACTAATATATAGTTTTGGATTTCCTGAATTGGTTATACTGTAGTTAAAACGACCTTGTTGGCCCCTGGGGATTTCTGAGTTTCCATTGCTAAAAAATAAAATTTTGTAATAATTTTGTAATAATAATATTGTTTGGACGAGTTCTCAGCTGGAAAACATTGGATTGCCTTTTTTTTCTATTTTATATGTAAGACGCATACAATTTTCATTCTGTCATTGTTAGATACATTTCTGGCTGGCACCATAATTAACTAGCCATCATTGCTAAGCTTTCGATGTTCCTAATATGCCTAGCACAGAGGTCACCCTGCCTTCTGTATGAGGTTTTACTGAGATAAAGTACAAAATAAAGTAGAAAAATGTCTTATTGTAACTTACAAACTACCGTTTAATTAATGAAGCTTATTATAATATTAGCTCTTTTTTCAGCTCTGTTGAAACCACTGGCAAATTTTCAGTTGATATAATTCAGGTTTACAGCAATTTTGCATTATTTTATTTTGACCTCTTAATTCAAATGAATCCTAATAAGTTTGGGTAGCTAATCATGTTTTTAGAAGTGGGTTTAAGACAGAATTCCTAGATATGCCAATGTCTTGCTTGTAACAAACAGCTATATGTAATCTTCAACCAACCACCAACAATGGAACCAGAATTTCTATCACTAAGCAAGGCAATTGTTAAGTGAATCTTGCTGATTTTACAGCCTTTTTTTTGCAATGCATGTTTAAGAAAACCTAGCTTCCTCCATTGATTTTTTTTTCAGAAGTTGATTGGAAAGATCACATATGACAATCACATGACCACACAATTCTGCAACCATGTATAAATCCATTGCCAAATGTTTGAATTTTGATCATATGACTATATGGCTATGATGGTCATAAATGCAAGGCCAGATTATGTCATTTTTTCAGTGTTTTTTTGTAACTTAAAACTTTTACTTCAACGAATTACTGTCAAGGTATATTTGTATTTGTACCCTTCTCTTGGACTTCATGTTTCCTTTCCTAGATTATGATCTCCTCAGTCTGCCTCATCTGCTTCTGCTTTCTTCTCCCTACTCATTCATTCATTCATTCATAAATTTGTATAGGTGCCCAACTCAACCAAGTGACTCTAGGTGGTTTACAGTTTTAAAATTATAAAACGGTTAAAAAAATTAAAGCACCTGTAAAATAAATAAGCACAAGCAGCCACCATGATGATTAGCCAATAGCAGTAAAGCCAACTAATGAGACTGTTAACACAATCTGAGCACCAAGGCTGGGTATATAGTCAAGTTTTAAAAACCTCGCAAAAGGTCAGCGGGTCCTTTCTTAGGCTTTTCTCTCAGTGGTAGGATTCAAAAATTTTTACTACTGGTTCTGTGGACATGGCTTGATGGGCATGGCTTGGTGAGCATGACAGGGGATGGCCACTGCAAAATCCCCATTCCCTCCCCACTCCTGGGGGAAGGTTACTGCAAAATCCCCATTCCCTCCCCACTGTCCACTAACCTGCTTTCCAGCTCTGTTCTCCTGTGCAGGGCAACAAAAGAAGACTCAGGCAATCATCTGGGACTCGGGAGGCAGAGAATAGATGGGGGTGGGACCAGTTAACGATGGTATTTGTTGGTTCTCCAGACTATTCAAAATTTCTGCTACCGGTTCTCCAGAACTGGTCAGAACCTGTGGAATACCACCTCTGCTTTCTCTTTATAAGGCCTTACTCAGTCAGCATACATATGTGGGCTGGCTGAGGAATTTTGGGAGTTGAAGTCCATTCATGTTAAAGTTCCTAAGGCTGAGAAATATTATCCTAATGGGAGAAATTGTTTAGTAGACATTAGACTCTTTTATTTTTACAATTTTCATTCAAGGACAACTTAGCCTTTCTAATCATTCAGTTTGCTATGGCTGGAAGGAGCAAATGGATGTATCTGAACCTCCCTATCACAATAGTGCCAAAGCAATCCAGCCAAGACATGCTTTCCACGACTTCTTTCTCCTCCTAGAAGGTAAGTAGCAGAGAGCTAAAGGGTGTTCTTGTGCTTCTCTAAACATTGCCTATTGCTTCCTTCATTTGTTCTTCTTAAGTCTGATAGGATAGGGGCAGTGATGGAAAGTATCCTCCCAGGATACTTCAAAATTTGGACAAGTGGATTAGTTGCTTGTGACATTTGTAAAACTAATCAAATACATTTAAGTAGAATTTAAAAAAATATTTTGATATTGGGGATTTCTTGGAAGATTGACTTCATTGGATCTATAATTTAAGGAAAAATAATTGCAGTGATATAGGAAGTAGTGAGAAGTGTGTGCGCATGAAAGAAAGAATGTGCATGAGTGCATGCATACATATTTATAGGTGGCAAATGAAGATGCTGCTCCCAGACCTGTCAGTCTCAAAAAGGCCCTGGTTCATTGCCAGTATGCCTTTCCTTTCTAAATTGCTGGAGGCTTGAAGAGAAGGAAACAGATATCCATACTGATCCTATGACCCTATTATCTAAATGTTATATAGTTGTTTATTTGTTTGTTTATTGAGGCAATCATGCAGTATAGTCATTGCCTTACTCCTAGTGGACTTTGGGCAGTTTTCAGTTATCACGAGCATATAAAATACAAAACTCGATCATAATATTTTATAAGTTCATTAAAATGAGTACAAGAATGACTAAAAACCTTCCAGAAAACCAGTTGTTTTTTTTACCAGCCTCTGGAAGGCCATGAGAGGGAACATCATTGTTGCCAAAGGAAGAAAGTTCACTGCAGGAAAGCTGCAACAGAAAATATCCTTTGTTGTAGAGCGGCGGAATAAGCAGGCAGACACAGGCTTCAACTAAAACTTCTCTTCTTTATTGTGTTTGCGAAGAGGGTTGCTGCGGCTGCCTTGTTCAAGGCAGCAGGCTGGCAAGCAACAGCTGATGCCGTTTGACAGCTCCTTATATAGCCGGCTGTCAAATGGCATCGGCCAATAGGAGCGCTCCGGCTTCCCGCCGAAAGTGCGGACCGGAGTGAAGACTAGTCCTGTCAGTCTCAG
>JANHFN010000904.1:160683-172785 GCA_032468175.1 Toxicocalamus goodenoughensis | reverse complement strand
CGGGATTACGCTACTTTCAAAAAAGATGTTTTATTTGTATTTTTTTTCTTTTTGTGAAAACTCAAATAAAATTTACACACACACAAAAAGAATTTTTGGCAGCTTTGCTCCATGGACTATTGCTATCATAATGCCTAGCAAGGAAAAAAATGGTTGATGATATAGATTAATTGAGATAATTTCAAACTTGGTTACAAACTTAGCTTTAGTTTGCAGTACGGTTTGCATGACACCTAAATTTGAAGTTCTGATCCTTCACCCATGCTTTCATTTTTAGCCATTACAAAGGTCAGATAGGGGTTGCTTACTTGCTGAGAGTTTGGGATAGTCCATAGTGGTAATCCCAGCACATTTTAGAAACTAGAAAGACTATTGGTGAGTGAGGTTGCATTTGGGGACCACACAGATCAGTCTATGAATGGAGTAGAGCACATAATTCAGTGTGGAACGTCCCATGTTCAGTTCCTGGTATCTCCAGATAGGACTGGAAAAACTAGTCTGAAAAACTGGGAAAAAATGTATATTAAACAGCATTGACAGTATGCAGTAGATGAAACCTCAGTATTGGAATAATAATTAATCTCAGAATAAGCTTCTTCTGTTCCCGACTGTATAGACATCTTATAGCTTATGTATCCTCTTTTGTGTAGTTATGTTGATAGTTATAATATACACAGGAGTGAACAATTAAGAAAATTTTGCCAATATCTCTTAAATGAATTAGAGGAATTTAGGACTGACTTGGCTCAGGCAAAAATGAATCAGTAGAAGAAAGCAAAGACCCATGAACTTCCACATCAGTTCAAAATTATTGTTTATGCTAAATAATGATTACTAATCAGCAATTAAAATCTTAATTGGGTTCCAGTTTGTTTAACCGTATTACTGTTTGAACTCTGAATTATAAATCAATGGACATTTCCATATTGAATGTGAATTAACATTTTTTTAAGTTCAAAGAAATGAATAAGAGTTCATTTCCTTGAACTCTTACAAATATTTGCACCTGAAAATTTTGGCAGAAAATGATGATCTGGGGCAGATGCCTCTCTGTGAGAATACTGTGTCTGGAGGCAC
The DNA here is from genome assembly GCA_032468175.1 of Toxicocalamus goodenoughensis. Lineage (NCBI taxonomy): Eukaryota > Metazoa > Chordata > Lepidosauria > Squamata > Elapidae > Toxicocalamus > Toxicocalamus goodenoughensis. The sequence goes on along the minus strand of JANHFN010000904.1, from coordinate 171,708 downwards.
CTGAAAATAAGTACATTTGTATCACATTACTATTTTTTAAGGGGATTTTAGGGGTGGCTCAGTGACTAAGATGCTGAGCTTGTCGATCAGAAAGGTTTGGAAATTCGGTAGTTCAAATCCCTCATGCCACATAACAGAGTAAGTTCCTGTTATTTGCCCCAGCTTCTGCCAATCTAGCAGTTCAAAAGCATGTAAAAAGGCAAGTAGTAAAATAGAAACCACCTTTGATGGGAAGGTAACAGCATTCCGTGCACTTTTGGCATTTCATGCTGGCCACATGACCACAGAGTCATCTCCAGACAGCTCTGGCTCTTCGGCTAAAAACAGAGATGAGCACTGCCCCCTAGAGTCAGGAACAACTAGCATGTATGTGTGGGGGGAACCTTTGCCTTTATCTTATTATATTTTTATTCTTTCCAACTTTTAATAATTAAAGCTTTACCTCTTTATTTTGCAGGTTGCTAATTATATCTAATTATTTGTCCTGTGAAGCTACTTGAAGTGTTTTGAACCTTAAATTAATACTATAAATTTTAAAAAGAGAATACTAAAACAAATGTTTCCCAAAATGGAAATATTTTATTGGGCATTTGCTCAAAACCTACAATGTATTTGTGGAAAACCACACTTGAAATACTAATTGTTGAACTCATTTATAAGTAGGAATTGAGATCCATCTCTTCACACACTACTGTGGCTTAACTATTTATGAATGAAGCAGATGGGATACATCACAGAATGTATTTGATGTAATGGGAGAGCAAGGTTTCCATATCCACTTCATCAAACTGATTCTGGACTGAATAATTAATTGTCATTTGTTAGTTATGAACATATGAACTGAAATTGTTATGAGTTCAGGTGTGGTCTACAGGCTTATCTGCTTACATTGTGCTACTTTAATTACCTTAGTAATATATAAGGATGAGCAGCCAGGCAGATTCTACATTATTTGAGTGGAATATAGCTGACTTTTCCTATTGTATTCCACTCAGCTGTAATCTTTCCATCTTTCTGAGTCCAGAATGTTTTATTTCAGATCAATTTGACTATCAGACTGTATCAGCATGGGCATGCTTAGAAGTCTAATTCTCACAGAGATCACCAATCACTAAGTGTTTTTTTTTTCTGGCCAAGAACTATCTATCCTTTAGTGTTCACATATCATTTCTGTGTTTAAAAGTACATTTCTTTTCCCTCTTGACAAACATGAAGGAATAAATTACAACTGTGCTCATCACAATAGCAATCTTTAATTGCCTTCTATTTTCTAAAGTTGGTATTGTCCTGGTAATTCTACATTTTAACTTATCTAATGTTTCTAGCACACCTCCAGGGATTGGGAGTTGGGACAAGACAAAATTCTCCATCAGTAAAAGCGAGATTGCTTTTTTAAAAAATACACAAGATAATTATGTATTGCCATTTTGAATGACATTCACTATTTTGAAATTGAATTTGCCATTCATAAATGTAGTACCATTGGCACATGGATTTTTGAACTGTCCTGCAATTGTAAATATCTGGCTATAATAATCAAGCCTATGCTCTGATATTTACATGTGGTTTTTGGCAGTATCTGCTTTTGTTCTTTCTTAGGGCTATAGGATCAGAGGTACAAAAATATGGGAAACCTCTAGATGGCTAGGAAAATTTACAGTATTATGTACGATTGTGCTGCCATCTAGGGATCATCAATATTTTTGCAGAACTGATTAAACATCATGCCACAAAAGTCCATCTGATGCAACGCTGTTTTTCCATCAATCAGATTTCCATCCCTGATTATGAGACTACTTCTTGGACTTCACACGGATCTTTTTTCCTTTCTTTCAAACAAGAGGCAGCCCTATGCATGAATGTTTAAACCAGTAGTGGGATTCAAATTTTTTTACTACTGGTTCTGTAGGCATGGCTTGGATGTGGTGTGGCTTGGTGGGCATTGTTTGGTGGACATGTCAGGGGAAGGATACTGTAAAACCTCCATTCCCTCCCCACCCCGCTTTTCAGCTGTCTTCTCCTGTGCAGGGCAACAAAAGATGATCCAGCTGATCAGCTGGGATTCGGGAGGCAGAGAATAGATGGGGACAGGGACAGTCAGAGATGGAATTACGAACTGATCAAAATTTCCGCTACCTGTTCTCCGAATTATTCAAAATTTCCACTACTGGTTTCCAGAACTGGTCAGAACCTGTTGAATACCATCTCTGGTTTAAACTCACATGCATCTGTCAAGAACAAATATTACGTATTATGTATAGTGGTTAAAATGCTGGACAACAGTTATAGACCTTTAGCCCAAAAGCACTATGCTTGATTTTATTCCAGTGGTTGTCTACGGATCGGACTACAGACAGTATTGCTGGAGGGGACCAGGTAGTGAAATGGGGGTTATATAGCCTTGAGTGTGTGAAGGAAAAAAAGGATACAAATCTATTTTTTTTAAAGTACAAATATATACAGACACACAATGACACCTGCAAACATCACAAGAGGTACAGATTTGTCATGCTGTGCTAGACATGATACAACCATGTAGTAAATACTGAGATGATGATCTCTTATTCTACCCTTAATATATGGAATAGGTGGGAATGCTTATTTTAAATATTAGAAATATAATTGATTATTACCAGAGATTGGTTCTGCATACAGAATAAAGAAATTTACACATTATTTTCCAAGATTACAAAGGATTGTTTCTATTTCTCTTTTTCTATGTATTTTATTTCAGATATATGGTGCTTCATTCTCCGCCCCCCCCCACCTTTCATTCATTTGATTGTTTTATATGCTAACTTGGATCCTTCCTTCCTTATTTATTTATTTGTTTATTTGTTTGTTATTCCAAATTTTGCAAACATGGCCTAGATATGTTAAACTTTGTTGTTTCTCTGCCCCTCTACCTCCAGGGCTGTTGTTCTCATCAGAATTCAACCAAAGTCACTATGAGTATTCTTCCAATAAAGAAAGCAGAAGAGTCTCAGTGTGAACTCTCCTTTTTAAGGATTCAAAAGCAGTTTATATGCTATTGTCTCTTCTTCTTCTTTTTTCAGAAACCAATGTTGTGTACCAAATTGCATAGAATAGACATGGCTATAATGAATGTATTTAGTAGTGAGTCACACAGATGAACACTGTGGCTCCCATGAATAATACTGTTTTACAAGTTTGCAGCCTTTTCAAAGTTCAGATTCCCAAACCTTATAGGCAGACTGAAAAACCTAATTCAACCAACTGGGACTTTAGAAACATACAGCCATCTGGCCTAAATCACTAACAACTCAAGCCAATAATTATATCAATTCAGGCTTTAGTGCTCCAAAAGAGCAAACCAAGGAATTAGTGTCCTTTCTGAGTTGGGTACAGAAAATTCACAGATAATCCCATTAGCTCAAGAGCACTCATTTGTGTTGTTCTGCTCTTTTATTTTACTTTAAAATCTGAAAATACAATTTGTCATTTGCTTTTCTTTCCTTTTTTTCATTGCTCATAACTTAAAATATTTTAACATTCTTCTAAAAGCCAGGTAATAATTCCATTGTTTGAACTGGATTTGTCACCTTTTAAAAGAATGTCAAGTGGCTAATTCATGGTTGAAAATAATTTCAGAGCTGCATCTTAAAATATTTAAACTCTCTCTATATATTCTCATATTTCTAAGAATAATAATTAAGTTAATGCATAGAAGCTGAACCACACAATGTATTTATTTCAATAATTTTCAAATGCACTTCTGAAGGATATGTGCATTAGTACAAAGCAACAGAACATATCTGAAATCATATTGTAAAGCAAGAATTTGTTCCTTGAAGTTCTATTTGTTGTTCAATTATTATTAATTGTTATGTTTTAAATTATTTTAATTATATTTTGGAAGTTGTGAACTACCCAGAATCTTTTGAAATGGGATGGCTGTAATAAATCCTATTATTATTATTGTTGTTGTTGTTTACAAAGTTCTTGAAAAAGAGCAAGTCAAGATCCTGTGAGACTTTTAGATCGAAATAGACATTTGGCCCACAACAATTGATCTTTTAGATCGAAATAGACATTTGGCCCACAACTATTGGGGGAAAATAGTCTGTTTCATTGATATTGCAATACCAGGTGATGCACAAATTGAAGTGAAACAGCTAGAAAAAAATAACAAAACATCGGGATTTGCAAATTGAATTGAGTGACTAAGAAGGAAGACATCAATGGCTGTACCAAAAGTAATAGGAATCCTTGGAGCAATACCCAAAGGGCAGCCTAGATACATGGACATTTTGAACTTATTAGACCTGAATATCCTAACCTGCAGAAAATACACCCTGCTTAGAACTCCCTTTATACTCAGACATTATCTTAATAGTTTTTAGGTCCTTGGTTAGGACTTGAACTGTTAAGTCAACCTGGAAATAAGGAGAAACTTTCTGACAGTGAGAACAATCAACCAATGGAACAGCTTGCCCTCAGAAGTTGTGGGAGCGCCATCACTTGAGACTTTCAAGAAGAGATTGGACCGCCATTTGTCAGAAATGGTGTAGGGTCTCCTGCTTAGGAGGGGGATTGGACTAGATGACCTACAATGTCCTTTCCAACTCTGATTATCTGTTATCTATTAACTATTCTCTGACTCAAAAGCCCATTCCAAAGCTTCCATTAAATATTTAAAGACCAATGCAGAAATAAATATTGAAATGTATGTTCTCACCAAATTGCATTCTGATCCAGTCCCACCTTTGATCCTGTCTGGGTTTTGCTTTTTCTTCAACAAAATTAATATATGGACATTTGGAAAATTAAGAAATGACACTCCTATTGCAACCCCTATGTCCAGAGGTGGTATTCAGCAGGTTCTGACCAGTTCTAGGGAACTGGTAGTGGAAATTTTGAGTAGTTTGGAAAACTGTCAAATACCATCTCTGACTGGACATTTTACAGTATTCTTCCCCTGCCACACCACCAAGCCACGCCCACAGAACTGGTAGTAAAAAAATTTGAATCCCACCACTGCCTACCAGTTTGAGCAATTCTTTGTAAGAGGCATTTGTTTTAGAGATCTGCACAGATCGATTAATTTTTCTGAAGAAGGTTCGTGATGATTTTAATTGTTTATGAAATCTACTCCACCTCAGACCTGACCCTGATACCTTAATTTGCTTAAACCATTGTAACTGTCTTAAATATATATTTCTGAAGGAAGTATGTGTGATTCCACCCTTTTAAAAATTCACTTGACATTCTGAAAGCAATGCAATTGAAGTTAAGCTTTCCACTGTGTTCCTGGGTAGAAGGGGGGGAAAAGATTTATTTCACTATTCAGAAGAAAAACTGCAAACACTCCATTTTAAGTAAACTGGGCTGGATGGTGATACATTTATTACTGTACAAACAGATGCTTGGCTGGTAGTACTTTGTAATAAAAAAGGAACTTTGTTCTGAATTATGGTTGTGAAGGCTTACTGAGTGGAAATTGTAATAGGCATAAAGTGAAATAATCATAAAGCTGGAGAAAGGGGAAAATACTGTGAACGAATAAATGGGAAAATCATTTGAAATAAATTCAAAACTTTAATGCAAACGTAAAAATCAGTATGATTGTGGAAGCGAGATGGTTGAAACATACCTAATTAATTACTATAAGTAGGTTTAAAAGAATCCTTAATATCATCCATCCCATTGAATCGTTGCATTTAGGAGTTTATGAATTCTGCAAAATATGAAACTAACAAGCAATTCTTCATTTTGGCAATGAATGGGGCTAGTCCTATGCATTCCAGAGTTCTAGTGGAATTCCTGAGAATCCTGCTTTTTTGGCTATAGGTTGCTAATGGAAGGGTAAAAACAAATAATATTTTCAAGAATTTAGAAGAATGTGTGTGTTTTTAGCCAAATGGGATGTATTGCTGTTTTTGACTTCATAAATGTTTTCTAAACTGTCACTGAAGTTCTTGCATTTTTAATTACTGCATTATCTCATCCTAAAATCCTGGGAGAATGTGTAGAAATAGCTTGCCTTAAATGGTGCACATTTTGTGAGCTTCCTGGCAAAAAGGCAGAGTAGGACAGGTCCATGCAAAGATTTCCTCTCTGACAGAAGATCATCTATTGAATATTCTGGAGAATGCTTTCTCCCTGTTGGCAACCTGGCAATAGAAAAGTCTTATCCTCAGTCTTCCAGCATTTAGAAAAATGGCAAAAATGTGTCTGTTTCATTAAACCTGCCATTATTAAATTAATTTCAATTCCCTTGCCTTTAATTTGGATTTTAATTGCATGGGTTTCATATTTTGCATTTTGTTTTATTGTTATAAGAACTTTTGAACATGTACTGCTCGTATAAAGATGAAATATAAAATTGTGATAATCTGGTTTATCATTCAAAGATGAGAGATTTCTATGGTAGTCCAGTTTGAATTACAATTAGTGGGTGAACATATAAATGGTTCCCAGCAATTTCTTAATATTGTATTTTTGTTGTGGTGTGCCAAAAGCGCACATGTGCTGGCACTTACAATGTAATGTGCCCCGCCCGTCCTGCGCATGTGCGTGCAACACCCCCACCCCTCCCCCTTACCGGCACTGTGCATGTGCATGCCTCTCAGCTGATTTTTGGCCCATTTGAGGCCATCTTTGCCCTCTTGGAGGCTCAAGGGAAGCCTCTGCAGTCTCGGGAGACCAAAAAATGGGCCTTCTGGAAATACCAGAAGAGCCCGTTTTCAGCCTATGGAGCACTTCTGGAGCCCAGGGGAGGCCGTTTTGCCTTCCTGGGGGCTCAAGGGAAGCCTCTGCAGCCTAAGGAGGCTGAAAATGGGCCCATTTTGGCACTTCCGATATTTTCAGAAGGCCTGTATTTTGGCCACCCGAGGCTGCAGAGGCTTCCTCCAAGCCCCTGGGAGAGCGAAAATGGCTTCCCCCGGACTCCAGAGGCCCTCTGTAGGCTGAAAATGGGCACTTCAGTATTTCCGGAAGGCCCATTTTTCAGGCTCCCAAGGCTGCAGAAGCTTCCCTCAAGCCTCCAAGAGGGTGAAAATGGCCTCAAACGAGCCAAAAATCAGCACACATGCGCAGTGCAGATAAGTTTGTCTGGGGCTCATGTGCCTGCACAAATGGCTCTGCATCCAACCTTTGGCAAAAGTGCCATAGGTTCGCCATCACAGTTATAGGGTATGGATTGGGAGGGGTATTTAAGTCAGTCTTGAGTCCTGGCAACTACATGAATAAGTCAAGGCAATTGGTTTGGGCACTAATTTTTGAAAATGGTTTGTCATGGCTTCTTCCTAGAGTTGAGAGAGAGTGATTGGCCTAAAGTCATACGTATAATTTTTGTCTAAGGCAAGATTGGAATTCATGGTTTCGTGTTTTCTAGTTCATTGTCTTCAACCACTGTTGGTGAGCTATTGACTTTGTCCATAAAGTGTTGATATTCATAAAATGGACATTAGTTCATACAAGCCTTCTGAGAATCTTATAGCCAAATTTTATAAATCTCTTCTGTAAAGAAGAAAAAATAATAATTCTGTTTTTTTAATGACAATTTCCCTTCCATCCTGCTTTCTAACTTTTATGTAAACAAAATGCTACAACATGTGATGTGAACATATGCTTTAATCTCTTTAGAATTTGTGATGATAGCAACACACCTTTAACCAAATATTTTCACAAATCATTCAGAATCAATTGTAATGAACTCCCAATAATCATTTGCTTTTTTGGTTTAGCAGATGCCATTGTATTTTTTATAGATATTTCCTATTAAGATGCCATATGAAACCTTGCTCAGATGCTGCCATGTACACAGTAGTCATCTAGGCTGACCAGTATCTATTCTGAGGACAACCCTTACTTTTATGTTCTTGAACATGAAATGCTTTTTTCTAACAAGCCATGTGAATTTATGAAAAAGGTGCACTTTAAAAAAATATCCAATTGCACAAATGTAAGCAAGAGTAGACACAACAACAGCAAAATGCATTAGGCTGCAACTCCTCTCTGCACTGACCATCCCCCACCCATATTTTCTATGATTACATATATGGAATACTGACTTATTAGGCAACTCACCCTGCAAAAATGCTGTAATGTGTGTGCTAATTGTTTTGTGAAAATCTACTGGGTTATTTAGCATATCATCACTCAAATAGCCATACTTTTCCTTAACTCAAACATGCATTTTCTTTTCACCATACAGCTACTGGGCAATTTTCCCCTCCCAGATCCAACACACCTCTCCTGCTTTATATCCAAATTACTGAAGGCATCTGCAGAACTAACAAAAAAAATAAAAGGGGGTGGGCACCAAAATTATGTGGGCTGAATCCTATCATGAAAAACTAGAGCGCTTAACCCAGGGAATTCTGTTCTATGAAAAGTTAATATTTTGACAAGGACAAAAAGATTGCAATACATTTTGGATTTACATTACTGAACAGCAACTAGTTTAGATGATTTGTGAATCTAGGGCAGGCATTCTTTATTCTTTCATGCCTATTGCTAGCCCTTCAATATGGCCTGAAGAACCATCTTTGATAGAAACTTCAAAGTTACAATTTATGTGTCTCTGCCCTAATTTGATGTCATTCACACCCCTCTTTTTGCTCCAGAAAAAAACGATCATTTTTAGCAATTCTGAAAAATTACTGCTGCCTGTGCAGTAACTGGGAACACTTCTTACTAATTATTTCCAAAAAATAATAATAATAACCATTATCTCACTGCTGCTCAGTTAACTGGATACAGTTTGAATTCACACAATAAAGGTATGGTAGCAGTCATAATTGGTAATGTTAGTTTGGATTGTTACAGTAATATTCATGTAGTCTGAAAGAATATAGTTCTCCTGAATAGTCTTTTCTCTTCCTAGGACAGGTTGTAATTTCTTCTGCTTCAAAAGATATTTAAAGCTAATTATTAAGGCATGCTCCAAATAAAACATGGAGAAGTTCATATTTAATCAGAATACATTCTTGAGAAGTACAGATCGTTTAACATAAGGTGCTCACATGAGCTAAAAATGCAATAAAATGACTTGTAATCCTTGTTTATCAGAAAGTTTAAGTCTTTATGTGTGACATAACTATGTCTAGCTGCTTTTTTCCCTCAAAATCCAATCCATTCCTTTCAAAAATGGGACAGCTCTGCACATTCTGTGAGCAGAGATGGACTACTTCTTGGTGTCCATAGTTTTCTTACTTCTAACCCCGTGGCAGTGTCTGCCTCATCTTTCCTTCCTTCAGGCTGACAGCTATGTTGGATAAATAATAATAATGTCCCCGCCACTAAGTAGACCTGCCAGTGGATTGTCAGTCCTAGGCTTCAAACATCATGCAGAACTAGCAAAATATATTTCTGTCATAATAATATCAGATGTGAGTGGGTAGGGAGAGGGAGAAAAATGATTTGTTTCACTTATGACCAAATGGAAAAGACATTTCACAGCACTTACATAAAGGGGGCTATCATTTCAACATTCTTTTCCCTCCTTTTTCTTTTCCCTTTTGTTCCTAGGATGCTTATAATAAAAGTATCTAGCATTTTGGAAAGTTCTTTATTTGCAGGATTTCTAAGGTGCAGATAGGAAGGTGCAGAGAGACCAGGCCTAATATTTGTTGTGTCTCTGTGAGAAGAAACCAGTTGAATTCCTATTCTGAAGTGTTTTGTGAGGTCACTGAAAACTGTGAACCGAGTAATTAATAGCTAGCCTGCAGTTTTTGATAACACAGTTGTGTGGGGCTTTTTCCATGGCGTTGTTAACTGCAGCCTCCAGAAAAAAAAGAAAATTTTAATTAGGAGTTATGGGACTGAAAAAAAGCAAAATGGGTCATTTTCAGAAGGAGAATAGAGAAGCATTTTTTATTTAGCCAGTGCTTGAATGCTCCTGGTTTTACTTATTTGTTTATATCATTTGGAGACCCCCTGTTCCAACAAATTCTATTATGAGAGTTTACAGCCAAAGATGAGAACTATACAAACCCCTAAGCTTTACTCGGGTATTCAGCAAAATTGTGAGATATTATTCCTGTTCAAGGAAGCAGAAAAAGGAGCCCCTCTCTTTCTCAAATGGTGTTCTCACACATGAAGGTATCTTTAATCAAAAGATCCCCTCTGTTTATAGGGAATCTTCAGATGAATTAATATTTTGATTTTCCATTCTCTTGATTTGGTAGGAAGATTTTACTAATGATAAAAGACATTACATGAACCTTGTTTACTGCATTGATTCCAGTATGCACTTTTCAGAATACATGAGAAGGGTAAAAGTAACATCTTGATTCAATGTCTGGAGTGGGTTGGAAAGGTGGGCAAAAAGGGGACAAAAGCAAGCTAGAAGTCAGTTCAAATTCAAATTCTGAAGTGAGATGTTATGACTTCATAACTTCAGAAGTTATGAAGATATGAAGACAAACAGAAGTGCTATTCCCCAATTTTGTAGTTGCATATTTCGGATCGTGAGACTTGTGTAATTCCGTAATGCCAATGCTCATGTATCCCTATTTTGAAGGATGTCACAAGCCATCTTTCACTGTGGGATTTATGGGGTTCATCATCATCATCATCACCACCACATCATCATCATCATCATCATCATTATGATGGTTAATTTTTGGTGAGATTCACAGCCTTTGGTGCTCATTGGTAGCTCAGCAGCTCAAGTCCTAACCAAGGACCTTGGAACTGTTAAGGTAGCGTTGGAGGATATAAGCTGTTCCAAGTAGGATGTATTTTTGTAGAATCAGGGTACTCAAGTCTGATAAATTCAGAATTTCCAAATAGCGAGGTAGCCCTTTAGGTATTGCTGCAAGGGCTCCAATTACAATTGGGATAACACACAATTTATTTTTCCAAAGTCGCTCAACTTCAATTTGTAAGTTCCGGTACTTTGTGATTTTTTCTTGCTGCTTGTCTTTAGTTCGCGCATCACCAGGTATTACAATGTCAATGAACCAAACCTTTTTCTTTCCAACTTCTTCTTCTTCTTCTTCTTCTTCTTCTTCTTCTTCTTCTTCTTCTTCTTCTTCTTCTTCTTCTTCTTCTTCT
>JANHFN010000904.1:79667-91732 GCA_032468175.1 Toxicocalamus goodenoughensis | reverse complement strand
CACCTGGTCTGGGATGAACTGATCTGGCAAGCTCCAGAGCAGCGGGTGGTGGGAGAATGAAAAAGGAGCAGCCTCTGCCCCTGGAACATCCATCTGCCCTCTCTTTTGGTGGCAGCTGGGGGGGGGAGTGGCAGGAAGCAGCCGCAGGAGTTCCTGGCCTCTTTTTCAGGCCACTTGCATCACCCTTCTCAGGCTCAGCCTCAGGCGCAGCCCCAGTGTCCAGCTCAGCCCTCATTTCAAGAAGCAGGCAGCCAGGCGGGAGGAGGCCCAGCATGGACACAAGATGGGTGAGGCCTAGGGAGCTATGGGGAGGCCTGCAGAGGGCAGGGCGAGGCCTGGGGAGATATGGGGAGGCCCACGGAGGGTAGGGCGAGGTCCGGGGACAGTGGGAGAGGGGCTAGGATGACTCACAGGCTTACCTGTGACCAGACAGGAGCCATTTCCTGAAGGGAGGAGGGACTTGCAAGCTTTTTGCTCTGCCACAGTGAAAGGAGGCAGCAATGGCTGGCCTGGTGGGCAGGCAAAAGCAGGCTGCAAGTATGTCACGCATGTGCATGATGTTGCGCATGTATAATAGGGACTGACTGGGCAGGGGCGGAGAAGTGGGCAGAGATGGGCAGGGCCAGCCAGAGGCCCGATTTACTGGTTCTCTGAACTACCAGGCACCGTAACAACCGGTTCTATAGAACTGAGCCAAACCAGTAGAATCCCACCCCTGATGCCACCCAATGTGAACTTTAAATTAGGTTAGTTGTATAAACTGAAATAAGAAACCAATATCTCCTTAAAGAATGCCTATCCCTATCTCCCTGAGAAATTTTCTTGCATCTTGACCTACTGAAATCAGATGTACTCATCATAAATGTGTCGTATTGGTCAGAGTACTGAGAAGAGAAAAATTGGATTTAAAAAATGAAAATTTTATTTTTCATAAATGACAACAAATAATATTAAGCATTAAGTCCAAAGAAGCAAACATTTCTATAAAATGACATTATAGTGTAAATAGCTTCCAGTTTCTATTGTACTAGGCTATTGTTTGTATTCTATAACAAAATGAAACCATGTAAAAAGATTGATGCATTATATCTTTATCGCTAAATACAGTATAAGACATTATTGTATCTTTAAAACAGGTAAACATTTAATATGACATCACATTGGGCCAGATAACATCTTTTGGTTGTGTTATCTTTATTCTTTGGCTTAGCAAGCTTCCAAAGGGATACAATTTCACCACTGCCCTATCCTTAGGTAGATCTAAACATGGATTACTACCTTTCTACAAGCCTTCATGGTACAATTTATTTCAAGTCTTTCTTTATCCTTGGAGACCATATAGCAGGAACATTGAGGTTCATCCGGTCTTTCCTAACATTCTGATCACACTTCTCTCTCTTTTCTACATTATGCTTCTAAAAGATATTTGTGAGTTAAAAACCAGATGAAGACAAGAAATGCACAGCTCCAGGAGATGAACTATTAGCTTCCTGTGGAGATGTGGCAGTTGATAAATGGATACCACCAGCTTTTTTGCACAGATGTCATTGTTGCTTGAAGTTGACTTTTTTTTTAAAGGACTGCTTTTATGCCTTAGCTAAGAGCATTCAAATGTTAATTACACAGGCATATGAGTGTGGAAATATCATTGGGGTTTTCTCTTTCAGCAATGCAGTGTGCATCTCATCTCATCTCTCTCTCTCATGAACACCTTTTTTTCTTAGCTTGTCCTCTGACAAAAAAGGCAAATACAGCCACAAAGCAGGATAATAACTATAATTAGAAATTATTCTTCTGTCAAACAATAGGGAAAAAGTTTCAGCTCCTCAACTGATTTTCACTGCAGAATTAAAGGTGAGGAAATTACAAGATAATAGAGCTTTATACAATATGATTCAGATTTACTCAGACATAAGTCCCACTGAGTTCAGCAGCACCTGGGAGCGAATGTGGAAAGATATACTATACACACTTAAATTAACAACAGCCAGAAGTGGTTTCACATGGAGAACATAAAACCTCTTAAAGAGAAAGGATTTGTTTTTGATTTGGACATGATGTCTCTGACTACCTTAACATGCTCTGGAATCAGTCAGGATATTAGCTTGGGAAAATGCAGTTATGTCCAGCAGATAGAGTTGTTTTATACCAAATTGGACTAGTATGTATATACAGTATTTTACTTGCCTGTATCTAAGTGTATACTCAGCTCAAAGTGTGGGTCCAGTTTTGGTGGTGCTGTGGTTAGAATGAGATATTTCAGGCTAATTCTGTCAACTGCTGGCAGTTCAATCCTGCCTGGCTCAAGGTTGACTCAGTCTCCCATTCTTCTTCAGTCCTCACCAGCTCAAGGTTGACTCAGCCTTCCATCCTTTCAAGGTGAGTAAAATGAGGACTCAGATTGTTAGGGGCAGTAGGCTGACTCTGTAAACTGCTTAAAGAGGGTTGTAAAGCAGTATATAAGTCTAAGTGCCCTTGCTACTGTATATTTTAGTCCCAGCCTTTCTTAAGGATTATTTTCAAACTTCCAACAGAATTTGCATGATTGAGTGGTCCAAGAAATTTTGTATGGGAGCTTTAAAATACTTAAAAAGTTTAATAGAAGCAATTAAAACACATTTGTTAGGATATCTGTATATACTCTTCAGTGGAAATCAATTATTTATAATATTAAACAAAAAAATCTATCTACCGTCCCCCAATGGGCCATTGTGGATCTTAGTGCACAATATTTAAAGAAGAGATCTTTATCTTGCAGTGATTTCATTCATGATGATGATGATTATTATCATCATCAATCAGGTATAAAATCAAGCGAACCGGATAAAATACAACATATTTGTAATAGTTAACTGATGGAGAGAAAAAGGTAAATTAGTATATAAAATAAAGTCTTTGGAGAGTCCTTTATCCTATATTGATCTTTCTTATTTATTTATACAACTTATATGGCTGCTGATCTAAACTAGTTTTTCATAGAATTGATAACTAATTTCTCTAATTTAAAATTTCTGAATATATCAAATGCTGCGGTCATATTTTTAATCCTGTATGGCTCTTTGTCTGCAAAAACATTCAAGACAAGCAGGTACATGTTGAATATTAACAAGCTACTTGCAGATTTCAACTATCATGCTGTTTAATACGGCAAAGGTAATTGGAGAAAATATTTTTTCATGCCGTGGCATGTTAATTGATTTTTAATTATTCTGCAGCTATCTAAGCATTGGAGAGACTTAAAAGTCTTTCCAATGATGGGAGAATTTACTGTCTTGCAAATTGACTGTGCGGAGTGGCGATCTCTTTCAGCACCTCTTCCCTTAATGTGAAGCCCTTATTTTCACTTGCTGGCCCTGGAAATGATTATTATTGCACTGGTGCTATTTGCAAGCCTCTAAATGTCATTTATTTGTCTGTGTCTATGTTAGCAACAAGCCAGATAGAAACTGAATTTTAAATGTTAGGAAAATTTGAACTTCTTTTAAAGAAACAAGGTAGTATTTCCATCCAAGCAGCATGCCATTTTTATTGCTATTTGTTATGTATCTAAAGGAGAATACGGTAGTATACAGTCCATTACTGGATTAGGTCCCTCCCAACTTTTGGACAGCTACATAAGCATAGCAAATCTCTGATAATCTGAATAGCATTATTAAGTTTCCTGCTAAGAGTAGCTCAGTGCTTAACTTATAAACTTAAAACAAATTTTGGGAGAACTTCCTTAAACACAGGAAGCATTGCAACAAATTCATGTTAACAAATTAATGTAGTTTCTTTCTTCATTTTACTTTGTTATGAGAGCCTTTCTAACTACAGCCTCTTTTAAAGTCACAAAAATGCATGACTTTTTTTTCTATATGCTGAGGAGGGAAAAGCAATTTGTAAATGTACAGCCATGGAAGTACAGTGGTTAGTATTGCAGGCTAATTCTGCTGACTGCCAGAGGTTCAGTCCTCACCGGCTCAAGGTTGACTCAGCCTTCCATCCTTTCAAGGTGAGTAAAATGAGGACCCAGATTGCTGGAGGCAATATGCTGACCCTGTAAACCATTTAGAGAGGGCTGGATAGCACTGGAAAGGAGTATATAAGTCAAAGTGCTATTGCTACTGCTATTTTTCAGAACTTTCCTACTGTGTTCAAAGGTACCACCTGTGTAGGTAAGCATCCTAAAATGTAGCAAGCAAAGGAAGTTATTTTTAAGGGTAATTAAATTTCATTAATACAGAAGTTTCTCCCTCGGTCACTCTGACAATGACTGAACTGATGTTTCTTACTAATTGTTCATGTATTGTGGGAGCAACTGCTCAACTTTGGTGGATTTTGAATGTTGTAACCAGGATGAAATAGCATCAGCAAATTCCAGGGTTGTAGGCTAGACCTGAAAGTTTTAGAAAAAATCCTGGAAGAAGATGAGACCAATTCTTTTTTAATTATTATTATTGTCAGGAAAACTACAGGAATGTCTTCATATGGTCACCAGGAACCAAGTTCTTCAAGAATGTGATGTTATCTTATTATAATGTTCACAAAACAATAATTATAAAGGTGTTTCTCATTATACATGATTACAGTGAAAATTGTATTTTTAAATTATGCTTTGACTTTTAGCAGATCCTAGAATTATATTTGCAGCAGGTGGTTCAAGAGTACTTTATTCATGATTTTTCACCCAAATGGATAAAAAAGATCCATTTCTTGAATTAATTTTAGTTTCTGAAGTATTGTAAGGCTGCTTTGCCTCTAGCACTCTGTTTCCATGGCACACCGGGCAGAAAGCCAAACATATGTGCAGGTGTTTTCTGGGCTGGAATGGTACATATTCTACAGAGCAACTAGTGAAATGGTGGATTTTTAAAGGAACCACCCAACTGTACATGATTGTAATCAATGTTCATCCCAATTGCTTTTATGCTTTGCCTGTGTGGCACTTACAAATCAGAACTTGTTCATCATCCAGAGGAATTCTGTTCTCTTATGCACCATTGCTTCAAATATTACTCTTACAACCAACCCCCATCTTCTTGGGACCTCTGTATCAGCTTCTTCTCCTTCCAGTCCTTGATAATTGACTGGGAAGAAAGCTTTGGTCCACAGGGGTGGTCAACAATTACCTAGTGTTTCTCAAAGTTCTCCAAAAGTCTTGGTTTAAGTCCACTCATCTTAAATTTGCCAAGGTTGAAAAATATTGGTCTATTCACTGATCACTTGGAATCTTACAACTGCCAAGCATACATTGATAAATATTGTAACATCTCTCTTGTTCTGTGCTTTTCTGTTTCTAAATATTTAAAATCTAATGCTTTGAAACAGGAAGCAAAAGGAGATTTATTTTCTATTTACCAACAGGCAGAGATGAGAAGGATCCTGATTGTGCCTTCCTTAGATGATATATTATTTCACTCTGAACTGACCACTTCCATACTTCACATTCTTAGAAATACATCATGAGATGCATATGTATCAGCCCTGACATATGCTTTTCCTCTGAAAATACATTATGATCATAAAGCCTCTTCTGGAGAAGGAAAGACACTTGACCAGTCTGGTTTTAAATGACAGCTACAGTTTTGCTTCTTCAGTCATATATTTGCAAGATAAGAACTGTTACAAGACCAGAATATCAACTAATAATCAACTATTAATTGCTGTACTTTTATTTCTTTTCTATATTGCATTGGAAGGACCCAATATAGAAAAGGGAGTGATGTTTATGGGGGAGTGATATTGCTTTGTTGTCCATTGTGTAATTAAATAATTGTTTTTTTAAAAGATATTGTTCTCTTCTCTCTCTCTCTTTCTCTCTCTGCCTTTCTCTCTGTCTCTCTCTCACACTCCTCCTCTGTGTGTGTGTGTGTTTCTCTGTGAGTTTCTCTCTCCCTCTCCCTCTCCCGCCTCTCTCTCTGTCTCTGTCTCTCTCTATGTGTGTCTGTGTGTGTGTGTGTGTGTGTCTGTCTCTCTGTCTGTGTGTGTGTGTGTGTGTGTGTGTGTGTGTGTGTGCGTGCATTACCCTGGGCTTCTTCAGGAAAGCAGTGTGGTGGTGGCAGCGGCAATGATAATAATGATAAAGTGTTGTTCCTAGCAAATGGTGTAATATTGGACCCTACCTAAAATGACAAATGAACTGCCAGCTTCTGTTCCTTTCTTCTCTTTAATATGATTGGCGAAATCATTCTTCAGTGAAGGATGCAGGTATTAAGAGTGAAACCTTAAGGTTCAAATAAAGCTTCCAAGAACATGGGTTGTGGATATTTGCCTGAATAAATCAGCATTCATGCCCTTTTACATTCCCTGAAATTGGTGGTTACAAAACAATTATTCATGGGACAGCCTAAAGCAGTGAAATATTTAGATGTGACAATATCAGCAGAAATTACTATGGGTTTTGTTAATCATATACAAGAGTTTCATACAGCACAAAACTCCCACAGTGAGCCTATGAGAGAAGATTACCATCCTTTAAATAAATTCCTACCCTGTGTTTCGGAGCTTTTCTTGTGATACAAAAGACTTTGGTAGAATTGACAGAAATGTTGAGTGTATCTTATTTAGTACTAAATAATCTCTGATTTCAATAAAAAGGCCACCACAGCGACTCTCAGAAAATAAAGGAAAATAACTTTTTCTGATGTTAAGTTATACCATGATGACTCAAGCTAAACAATAGCACACTTTCTTGTTTTTTGTTTTGTTTTTGAGGGGATTCTTTTCTTCCAGCTGAGATGTTAACCATCTGAGCAGAGCTATATCATTATAAGAAAACAGTGGAATGTAGGCAGATACCAAAAATTTTTTTAGCTTACAGACTGTATTTTTATGAAAAAATGCATTCTTTATTTTCTGAACCTCAGAAGATAAAGAATGCATTTTTTTCAGAAGTGCAGGCTACTCAAACTCTATGTGTAAATATGTGCAACATCCAGCAAACAGTCCATAGACATCACATCATTCTTTTTCAAGCTATACAGCATTGCACAAAGCCTGGAAAGTTTGAAAGAAATAATAAATTAAAGAATTAAAGGCAATAAGAAAGGAAGAGAAAGTAGCTAATTTCATTTTACACAAATGCTTCTCAATTTATATTTCCATAGATTTCTGCCTTAGCATATTATCCTTACTTCTGCTCAATTCATAATCCACAGAAGGGAATGGGACAACTTGCCACAATCGACTCATGATGGCCAACTCACCACAGCCAACTCATCATGGCCAACTCACTGTGGGACAACTCATCACAACCAACTTACCATGGGACAACTTGCTGTGGGATAATTTAACAATTCTATTTTAATTTTTGCCATTCACATTTCATTCTGTCCCTCCTTTGACATCCTTTGTTTATTGATTCTATTCCATTGTTTCTTTAATATTAGTGTAACTCTTGTCCCACAACGAGTTGTCTTTGGATGATTATGAATCTCTATAGACATTCTACATCAGATTTTTGTATGTTGACTATCCAGTAAAATGCTATGGATTACTAGTTTGTTATTCATCTACAACTGCCTAAATGAGACTAAATCATGCTTTTGAGATACATGTTAGCACTTTCCTTCATTATTAAGCCTACACTTTTACTTCCTTGCATACATTAATCATTTCCATTCCAGCCAATCAACCCATCTTCATTTATATATGTTTCATTTTTATAATTTGGTCTTCTTTGGTTGGTAATTTTGAAACACATATCATATTTTTTGTTCATTTGATTCATACTCCCCTTACATTTATTCCTCTTACATTCCCAGTCATAACATTCCATATGCCATAGTCATCCCCAGATCAGGTTTTCAATATTGAAATCTGCTACCCATCATTCTTTGGTTAATTGAAGCTTTCAGGTAACATATTTTAGTAGGATAAAGAAAAAAAACTGACTTAGCCATATCTGGGCATCCTGCAGCATCTCACAGTGGTAGCTAATTAATTGAATGTCTCTAGAGATTCTAAATTGGAATTGTTCAATCTCTGCAGGCTGAACAGGGTGTTAACAATAAAACTAGGAAAATATTAACATGTACCTTTTTAATAATGGTTTGGATGCATATGGGAAACAGCACCATGCACTGTTTCAGTGATGTTAATTGGACTGCAATGTGTTCCACAATATTTTTCTTGTGTTAGATACAAATTCATACCAGCAGCACAATGGCATGTAATAACATAGATTAAAAAATCTGGATGTAAAATAATACCAACTACTCTATTGATCTTTTAATCTTATATCAAACTTTCCCAGCTAGTGCCTTCCAGAAATGTGGAATGTTAGTCATATTGGCATTTGAGTTCAACACATATGGAGTTTATAGACTGGGGAATGCAATCTCAGGCAAGCATTCTGCCATTGCTACTCTGCTATACATTCTACTTCATATTTTTACAAATGGAAATCCCCTTTGGTATGTTCTGACATGTTAAAAATGCAAGCTCATACAGAATCTATTTTTATTTTATTTCATTTCATTCATTTATATGCTGCCCCATTCACTGATAAAGCAATTATTGCCAGAAGAAATCTGAAGGTAGAAATCCTACGTAGTTTAAACTGAAGTGGATCAGCCAAATGTTAACATTTCTCCTCACACCTATGAATTTCATTCTACCAAGTTCATGGTTGCCAAGGGGAAAAAAACAGTAGCAGGTGTTTACTGATGAATCTTGAGGAAAGAGGCTTCTTTAAATAACAATTGTGTATTATTGTATTCTAAAATTTCTGTACAACTAAAACCTTTTTTCTTGTATATATATTTTAATTAAAACTTTCAAACAAGGATGATAAAAACTAATACAAACTAATATAAAGTCAGCAAGAAAAAGAAAGAAAAAGGAAAAGAAAGAAGTGGGAAAAAATAAATTTGAAGAAAATAAAAAGAAAAAAAAGTTATAAAGAAGTGGTTTTTGATATTCTTCAGAGCACTTCTTAATAAAAAAATTAATTTCTCTCTCTAAAGTTCCATCATGTTATTTTTCTTTCCCATCTAATCAAAACCATAATTCCCAAGTTCATTTTCTTTTCTTTTTACACAAAAAGTTCAGAGGAGGCTTCCAATCATCAAAAATTGTTGATAATTCCTTTCCCTTAACAAGTCAATTTTAAAACTCTAAACTTCACCAACCATTCCTCCACGATGGGTAGTGTTGAACAACTATGAAGTGAAAAGACATACCTAATTGAGGTGTATCAAAAAACTCAAATTGGGTACACAACAGAAGTCCTGCCCCTTAATGCATGCATTAAATGGGGGTCCATATGGAAAAGGCTAGAGTTTTGATTATACGGTGGCAACTGCCAATTAGATTTTTTTTTGACACTCTTCCTTCTTCTGATGCTGCTTTGCAAGACATCTCTTCCGCAGAACATGGGAATAAAGGTCGCATGTATGACATCATCATTCAAGTGCAATGACTTATGCATTTGCCTCAGTCATTGTGAAACAAGAATCTAATGGCTACATTGTGTGTCATCATTTAATACCATGCCACTGGTACCTAGCTATTCATATTTGACTACTAGACAACCCAAGATCCATTGGGTCATCCTTTTCTTACCAAACATTTCCTTACCAAATTCCTCAATGTCTTCAACAATAACAGCCCTAATGTACTGACTTCACTGGGAAAAAAATGAGCTACATTTAGAGATGTATCTGCCTTGAAAATAGCCCATGTTGAACTGCACAGTGCAGTCAAACATCAGCACATGGAATGTTCATTGTATTATGTTTATATCATAACTTGTTTCATAAAAAATTGCTCAATTTCAATTCCATGGAAATCACTGGTCGCAGATTTTGGACATATTTTGTAAGTTAGCCCATTTGAGGTTTAATTTGTTGAAAAAAATGTTGCCTATGATGCACTGTTTTCCCCATTTAAAGGTTATGTAACAAGAGGTTTAGTAGTATATAGATGGTTTCCTCCATTTGGTTTGAAACAGATGTTAAACAGATTATCTATAATTTCCCAGATCTTTTCTGGATCCCCTTTTAAGACATGTGCTTACATAAGTTATCCTCCCATCCTCCAGCAGTGAGCCAGACACAAGTGAAAAGTTACATATTTGTGTTTCGTGTTTAACAATCTCATGTCTGAGTTTTTAAAGAATTCTTGCTTGAATGTCATCAGTGATTTGTTACAATTCTACCTCTTGAGATGCCCTAGAATAACTTCTCTTGCTACTTCAATCTGCTTTGCTTGTTCAATTTCTTCCCTGAAAAAGTCAATGCAGGCTCTGATTATCTATCCAATATTTCTTGTACTAAAGACAGATGCAGCTAATTCATTCATTTTGTCTGCAATCCCATATCTTTCTTAAGGATCCCCTTTGCTTCTTTTTCAATAGCTGCCCAATCTGTATTATTTATTTATGGTTATGTGTGCCTGAAATCCATCTTCCTTATTTCTACTTTATCTCATCCATTACATCCTATTTTATCTACTTAATTTTTTCCTCTACAAGGAGTCTTTGCTTTGCCCATTAATTTCATGAAAAAAAACCTCGTTACTTTTTCTATTTCATGAAGAAGAAAAAAACCTTCTTTCTTCTACAGCTTATTGGGCCCTGCAAGAAATACATTGCTGTCCTTTTTCTGATTTGACTGATTCTTCCTTACATTGTGGAGCACCAATTATTGCTGAAACAACTATTTTTTATAGTTTAAATAACCTGCAGGCACTAAGTAAGTTTTATGAGATAAAGAGTAAAGAATATTTAGTTACCTTTTGACTCAAAATGCCTATGAGGGCAACTGAAACTCAGAAGGTAGCATGAGGCATGAACTTCTGCAACTGGACTGCAGTGTTCTGAAGAAAATGCTGGTTTTACTGCAGTTTCAAGTACACTGCAGTTGTGCCAGAAATAAACCAGCCCAGCTGTCAAACATTGCTGAGGCCTTCAGATCCTGAAGCTCCATAATTCTGGAGCTGGCATGCCTCCTTCTGTGGAAGTTAAAACATTTACATATTAGCTCCTTGTTTATGATTGTCTTCATTTTCTCAGCTTCTTTGTTTTTCCATGCTGTCATATTGAAATGGCTTCCTGTATTCTATAACTCAGCAGGCACATTATAGCCACTGATTCAGATCATCCACTGTGTGTGTAAAGAAATAGTCCTAAGTGCATAGAATGAATCAAAATTCTGCAGATGTATGTATTTTGTTTACATACAGTACTTCTCAAATCAAACTACTCATGCTAGTTCATTTACATTCATGAAAACAAAATTTAAAAACATCTGCTTAATCTAAAAGCAAAAGCCAACAATCCTAACACACATCTGATGGGGAAACCAATATTGGGCAAGGGTCCTGGGAATTACTCTGTCTTGAAGGATGTTTGAAGAGATGCAAGACTTACTGCATGGCATCTCTATCCTCCAATAGGACATTATTTTGCTTAGAAGTGGGCCCGACAGAATAAAGTCTTTCCCTCCTCCCCATTGATTTTCCACAGCTCAAGTATCTTCAACCTTCCCAACCAAGATGAGAGATGAAGAGGTAAATTATATCTGCAGGTGGTGGGCTGTGTAAATAGCTAGGACCAAGGGCATTTAAGGCTTTAAAAAAAAATCAACTCTTTGAAAACCCCTGGAATGCACCAGGTGCAATGACCACAAGTTATAGCTGTAAATGCTCTTAACTCCCAGCATGCAAGCAATTGCCTTCTTGAAAGGAGTACAGACATAACCCCAAAGAAGGAAAGTGAAGGCAGCTACGTTAATGTCAACTTGTGAAAAAAAGAGGAGGGGTGAAAAAGAAACTCAAGATTACCACACTTTGATTATCTTTAGTGTAAGAGGGTGAGATAGATAAACTCTAACAAGCATTCAAGATTGTTATTTTACCAATACTGGAACCATAAACTAGAGATCAGGAAATCCTTCTGGAATCTGTTTCCTAACCTAACCAATTTGAATGGCTCATACTCCTGTCCCAGTTGCAGCTTCTGTGTATAGATAGTCCTTGACTTACAACTGCACTTGTGTTAGGGTAAAACCCGTTAGCAGAATGTGCAGCAGCCAGGAAGGCATATATGAGAGTAGTGTTTGTATGATACACACACAGTAAAC
>JANHFN010000904.1:68675-79567 GCA_032468175.1 Toxicocalamus goodenoughensis | reverse complement strand
ATAAAAAGAAGTATGAATTTGAATTTGTGTCTGTAAAAAGAGAAATAATCCGGACTCAAGCTGCTTTCAAAAAAAGAGATGTTTTACATTTTCTTTGTTTTGTTTGTATGTTTGTCTTTTGAAAAATTAATAAAATTTATTAAAAAAAAAAACATCGTTCTTCTTACATTCACACAAAACTGCTCCAGGAGAAATAAGGCATTGCTGATATCAGAGAAGCAGCTAGAGAAGAGATGGGAAATGAATGAGTTAAGTTGGGATAGGAAAATCAAGTTGGAGAGATGGAAGATGGTAGAGCCTCTTGGGAATTGAACTGAGTGTTAAGAATTTAAATCGTCAGATGTTGCACTTTTTAACAGAAGAAAATCAAAAAGACCAATAATATTTTTTGGATTAGATTTCCTTATAGCACTTAGACTTATATACTGTTTCATAATGCTTTGCAGCCCTCTATGCAGTTTACAGAGTCAGCCTCTTGCCCCCAACAATCTAAGTCCTCCTTTTGCCCACCTCAGAAGGATGGAAGGCTGAGTCAATCTTGAGCTGGTCAGAATCGAACTCCTGGCAGTGGGCAGAGTCAGTCTGCAATGCTGCATTCTCACCACTGGGAAGGAAGGAAGATAACAGCAATAGGACTTAGACTGATATACTGCTTCACAATGTTTTCCAGCCCACTCTAAACAGTTCACAAAGTCAGCCTATTGCCACCAACAATCTGGGTCCTTATTTTACCCACCTCGATAGGAAGGATGGAAGGCTGAGCCAATCAGGATTGAACTGCCTGAGTGAGAAGTGTTAGCCTGCAATACTGCATTCTCACCACTGCACCACTTTATTTTCCAAATGCAGGACCTGTAGACCAATTACAATAAAACATAGTATATTTTATTAATTTTATTTTTTTCCCCAGAAAAGGATCATGGGTGTTAGGGTAAACCCCATTAGCAGAATGTGCAGCATCCAGGAAGGCGTATATGAGAGTAGTGTTTGTATGATACACACACAGTAAATAGATACACTGTACAGTTACAATAGTTTTTACTTCCAACAAGAGTTTAGCAGAGTCAAACAGTCCAAAATATCATTCACTTTTATCAGTCAGTTTTCCAATTCAGGAATAATTCAGTTGCAAAGTCCAGTGTCAAAAAAGAATTCAGTAACTTACAATATCAGTCCATAAATCAATTGTAATATCTTCCAACAGTAGGTTACAGATATTCACGCAGAAAAACTCTCTTTTCACTTCGGAATCAGGAACCGGACACACACACGCAATCCAGGTTTCTGGCTCCCTCTTATGGCCGTTTTTGCAACCGCACCCAAATTACAAGTTTTTTACAGTTCTTAAAGTGATAGCAGTAAACTGTCTATCTTGGCTTATATATTCTTTACCCAAATATTTGTTAGGTAACCTTATATTCCTAATAACTTGTACCTAATTTTTTTCTTGCTAAGCGAGACATTAGTGAAGTGAATTTTGGCCAACTTTTTCACCTTTCTTGCCACAGTTGTTAAGCAAACCACTGTAGCTGTTCAGTGAGTAACGTGGTTGCTAAGTGAATCTGGCTTCCCCCATTGACTTTGCTTGTCAGAAGGTCACAATCAGTCGACCCTGGGACACTGCAACAGTCATAAATATGAGTTAGTTACCAAGCATCTGAATTTTTTATCACACGACATGGAGATACTGCAAAGGCCGAAGTGTGAAAAATGACCATAAGTCACTTTTTTCAGTGATGTTGTAGCTTCAAGTGATCATTAAATAAACTGTTGTAAGTCAAGGGCAAGCTGTAATCTTCAAAGGTAGCCTCATACAGAGTACTTGGAGAGCTTCAGTCACTGTCCTCACTAAGAACTTTTGCTCCAGTTAACACTGCAGCCTGTACATCAGCTAAATCTGGTGGTCCCAGACCACAGACTTCATCTTCTACGAGCCAGGGGTGTATCTTCTGGTAGTTAATTGGTTACAGTAGCTTGGGAATTGTATTAAGAGAATCACATCAGTATGTGTAACAAAGGGTAATTAAAATTAATGTTAAAAAAGCCAAACTCAAAATAAAGGGATTTACTTCCTTCTCAATGTCCCCTCTACCCACTCTTTCCCAAACACATTAGCAACCAAAGGAAATGAGAAATTACTTTGCAAATTTCTCTCAGCAGGTTTTAAACTAATAAATGATGTACTGTATATATCTGGTTAAAAGAAACAGATGTCAGGCTGAATATGCTGATAAAGTCAGGCAAAAAACCCCACCCATTTATTTTATTTGCATAATCATTTAATTTCCAGGCTGACAAAAATGTGCATCTATAAAAGGGAGACAGTTACAGATAAGTTGCAAATTGCCAGTGCTATATTTATTGTTGTTATTTCCTAATAGGCATGCTTATCCTATGATAGTATTTGGAACTTTCATACAGACAGGCTAATTCTTGATAATCAAAGAAAAGAAGTTAGATCAAATGGAATAACAATGCACAGTTTTGAAATAGAATCAGATCCTCTGGTGCTTCATCCGTTGTATAGATGGATGAAAGGTAGTTCCTGCAAGATAAATGAGGGTGGATAATTATTCTCTCAGCATCTCATGGACTTATAAGGGTGGAAAGCTGCTTTTAATGGAAATAAATATAATTAATTAATTAATTCAATTAGGTTCTAAACTCAAACAAGTGACTTATTTCAAATATTTATTTTGAGCTATAATAATAACTTCCAGTACTTTTAACAGAGCTCTTACTTTACTCAATAGGTCAAAATATATTTATTGAATGGTGATCTTTGACCTTGGAACAGTGGTGGGTTTCAAAAATTTTTCGTACAGGTTTGGGAAGCTCGCTTCATGCATACATGTGCAGACTTCAAACATTGCCCTTTGTATCAATGCTGGTAAGGTGTGCACAGGGGTGGGATTCATCCGGTGTTACTACCGGTTGAGTAATTATGTTTTGTGCCAATTAAAATTTTTGCTACCTGTCTGCCATAACCGGTCCAAACTGGCTGAATACCACCTCTGCCTTGGAAATATTACTGGCATGCTTGGTTGCGTGTTTTCCAGTCAGTCTTGTGACCTATATTCTTTCCATGAAGATCTGCCCCATGGTGGCCCAGTGGTTAGAATGCAGTACTGCAGGGTTAACTCACTGCTCACTGCCAGGACTTCTATTCTGACCTGCTCAAGGTTGACTCAGCCTTTCATCCTTCTGAGGTTGGTAAAATGAGGACTCAGACTGTTGGGGGCAATATGATGATTCTGTAATCTGCTTAGAGAGGACTACAAAGCACTGTGAAGCAATATATAAGTGTTATTGCTAAGTACTATTGCTTATCTGGCCTTTCAGGATTTCCAGTAGTATGCCCATTACCAATGTAACTGAGTCCATCTAGTACACCAACATAATTTCACCAACATAATAAACTGGTTAAAGGGCAGTATTGCATTGTATAGTAATGGTTCTAGAACAGGGCTGTCAAACTCGTGATGACACGTTATCATCATGTAATGTATCACAACTTTTTCTCCTTCACTAAAATGGAGGTGGGCATGGCCAGCATGTGACACATGAGGCCCATGGGCTGCGAATTGACACCCGTGTTCTAGAAGTGTCTGGTAAAAATGAACTAGCTACATCCATAGATTTCTTCATATTCAACATAACCTATAGAAAATCTGCAGCTGGATCTCAGGAAAGTTGAGGAAGAGAGATATGTTTTTCAATATTGACCAGGAAAAAGGGAGGGAGGGAGAAAGGAAGGAAGGAAGACAGACAGATAGTAGCAAAAGTGAAGTTGAGAATTGTTGAAATTGAAACCCACTCCCATTTGTATAGAATCCCAAATGGTAATATTTGCACACATATTTGAAAAGGAAAAAAGACACATTTTATTTACTGTAGAAGGGTAAAGGTTTTGCAGTTGTGTTAAATTATGCTAAGAGCTTTCTGTTGTGTTGCTCATTGTTATTCTATCTACTAGAGCAGCCCAGTAAGGGTTTTACTTTATTGTGGTGTAACATTGTTCCCACTGAGCCACTGTGTTTATTTAATACTGTTTTTTATTATTTGTAGCCTGTTCTTCATAAATTATAGTGAAACATTGATTTAAAAAAACCTCAATAAAACAAGCAACAAAGGGAAGGGACAGAATGCCATTAGCATTTCCATAAAGGGGTTCTCATATAAAAATATGAGACTATAAAAAGAGGACTCAATGAGTAGATCTTTGGCTTTCACTAAATCAAATAAATGTATATCACCTACTTTTGATGTAAATACCATCCGATCTAATTTCATTATAGCGGAAAACAGACCATATCATTTAGACCGAATCATCACTTAACAACACTGGTAATGTTCAACCATAAGGAAAATTGTCTTATTTTGTGTCTGAAAGTCTCTGGAGTTCAGTTTGTTTCTGTAAGAATCATCATGCTGTGTTTTGCATTTATTCTATCCTTTTTTTTCCTTACCATTATTTTTTTTCAGAATCACAAAGTCTTCTCTAAACTCCTTTTGTACTGCCAGTTGTAGAAATATACAAATAACCAGCAGGAGCTTGCTATTTACTCTATACTTTGAAAGGGAGAAAAAAAAGACTAGCTTTAGTAGATATTGTTCTCTATTGATTAAACAGAAAAAAGACATTGTTCTTTTTGAGTTTTGTGCAGAATCTGCAGAGGTTTTTCCCCTCTTGCTGTCATGACAGCTTGAAAACACATTTCTAAAAAGAGTTCCATCACTTTTTGTTCAAATATGACTTCAGGGCTTGAGGACAAGCACATTTTTTTGATTTCAATTCATAGGATCATAGCTGAGGAACCAATTTAAATATTTGTAGAGAATGTTTGGCAGTATCCTCTGGTCACTGTGACTACCATGACTCAGGATCTATGAATATTTGCAAATGTCATCATTTTAAAATATCTCTGGGAAAAGGAAGTTTGCTTATCCTGAAATGGGTAGGTTATAAGCCTTCCTCTCACTGATGCATTTCACAGACAGAATCATTCTTAAATGACCTGAATCTTTATTTATGAATCAATTCGCAGACACAAACAAATAACACAGGACAATAACTCATATTTCACATGAAAAAACACACTTCCCATCAATTAATGAAACTTTTGATAAAAGAGCTGGAAGGAACACTGCAATCAGTACACTTTCCCTTCATTACTCCAGTAGCAACAATACTACTCTTCTTCTAATGATATAAAGAATTGTTGCTAGAATTGGGTATGTCTAGTTTGATGAAAAGAAGGACTAGTGTTGGCATGATAGCACTGTTCCAATATCTTAGGGGCTGCCACAAAAAAGAGGAAGTCAAGGTATTCTCCAAAGCACCTGAGAGCAGGACAAGAAGCAACAAGTGGAAACTGATCAAGGAGAGAAGCAATTTAGAACTAAGGAGAAATTTCCCGACTGTTAAAACAATTAATCAGTGGAACAATTTGCTTCTAGAGGTTGTGAATGCTCCAACACTGGAATTTTTAAAGAAGAGATTGGATAACCATTTGTCTGAAGTGGTGTAGGGTTTCCTGTCTAAACAGGGGGATGGACTAGTAGACTTCCAAGGTCCTTTCCAACTCTGTTATTGTGTGATAATTGGGCTGAATTTTTTGGAAAAGTGTTAACAAGTTGACATCAACCTACAATGAGAATCCTTCTAATTTCAAAAGAGAGTTCAAATGATAACATAATTCAGAGGCAATATTTTTACTTGATTAAGGCATTTGAGTTTTGTTTTTATTTATCTTTAGGCTATGTGTCTCTGGAATTCTTGAACTGTCATTCATTTAAAGAAAAAAAAATGCAATTGGCATCCTGAAACAACCTTTCAATGAATTACGGGACTTTTCTAGCTACCTTTAACTTCAATTAACCTTGGTGGTATCTATTTGACATACCAGTATGGTATAGACATTGTAGTGTTGAATACCTATACTGAAATCTAATTGTGGGATGGCTATGGAGATTCTCAGTCATCCAGGTTATGTTGTCCCAAAGCTGCTTTTTCAAGAGGCAACTGAACTTTCTTGTTTTTCTTTGAAGACATTTCACTTCCCATGCAAGAAGCTTCTTCAGCTCTGACTGGATGGTGGGGAATGTAAGGATTTATATTTCAAAACCTCAAATATATCTGCCTTATTCTTTCATTGAGAAGTTGGAGCTATGCTTTCTGCAAGATATTTTTTTGCCCTGTGTCCCTTCACTATTGAACACAGGCACAGGCTGTTGGGGGTGAATTTGTGTTGTCTGCATCTCAAACTGAAGGGCAAATGGTTCCTGTAGTTTGCAATTTTTCTGAAAATAAATTTCTACTCCTGCACCATTTGAAGGGTGTTAACCCCAAAATCCATAGCTAAATTGAACATGGAATCATGTTTTTTTGAATGACATTAAGCCAGGTTTCTTATCAAGATTAGTGAGTGTACATTTTCCTGGTCAGTTTTTTCCCAGCTGAAAGCAGTATTTTTTTCATTATTAATGAACCATTTGATGGCCTGAGATTAATTTAAAGAATTTAGGTCAGTGTTGAGTTGTAACCTAGCTTTTCCTTCTGTTTGCATTGACCATTGTCTAAAAATAATGTTTAGGAGTTCTGTCTCTCTAATGGTATAATTAGTTCTAAACTGATTGGAAAAAAAAACCTCACGTACTAATCCTCTAGCATGCTTTTGCAAAGTAAGGCAGTTGTTAAGTGAATTGCATGGAATGTTATCACCTTTTTAAGTTTTGTAAATTTTAACTTTGTATTCCATCAAGAGTTACATAAACAGGCAGTAGATAATCTGATTTTTAAGAGGTTATCCATCTACCATTAATCTAGAAACCTTAGCATAAAAATTGATATTCTAGGGTTCAAAATATCTGTCTAACATGGTATTGGTAAATAGGGCAGCAAGAAGTAGAGATCCTTTCCTTAATGTCTGATGATGTAATTTTCTTTCTAATAGCTTTTAGTTGCTTTAAAGCAGGGGTGTCAAACTCAAGGCCCATGGGCCACATCCGGCCTGTGGGATGTGGCCCATGGGGATCTGGTCCACAGGGCCTCCTTGGAAACAGTGAAGGACTGGTCCATGGTGCCTCTGCCAGTGAAAATGGAGCTCAGGTGGGCCACACATGGCCCTCCCCAGCTCCATTTTTGCTGGCAGAGGCACTGAGGGTTAGTCCTTTGTTTTTCACTGGCAGAGGGCTAACAAAACAAACTAAAAACAAAACAAAAGGAGAAATTTTTCCCCTTTTGCATTTGAGCATCCAAGAAGGGACAAGAAAGGAAAAAAGGGAAAGAGGAAAGACAAAGAAAAAGAAGGAATGTTGGGAAGAGAACAAAGAAGGAAAAAGAAAGAAAGAGGGGAAGGAAGAAGAAAGGAGAATGAGGAGGGAAGAAAAAAGGAAGGAAGGAAGGAAGGAAGGAAGGAAGGAAGGAAGGAAGGAAGGAAGGAAGGAAGGAAGGAAGGAAGGAAGGAAAGAAGGAGATTAAAATGAGAGTGAGGAAGGCTCTGATGGAAGTACTGCCTTAGTACTTGGCTACTACAGGTGCCCCGACACAAGTGATGTTGAGCTGGCCACACCCAACCCACCGAGATCAAACACAACCCTGATGCGGCCCTCAATGAAATCAAGTTTGACACCCATGCTTTAGAGAGTTTACTAAAGATAACATCTACATTAGTAGAAAACCAATTGCATTCATGAAGATAATAGCTATATCATATACCATATTATAGCATTCTTGAAAAAAATGCTTTTTATTTTTTAAATATACAACATAAGCAAAAGAGCTTTGGAAAAACTGTCTGATATTATCTGCTGAGAGGATGAAAATAAGATTGAAAAGAGATGTGGCTGCCTCTCAAGAAGAAGCAGAAAATACTTGTCTGTACAGCCACAATCAATTAAATCAAATCCAGTACAGTTACTGCATGAATGGCCTCCATTGTTCCTGCTTATGTATTAGCTGTACATGAATGCAGTTCATAATACCTGCTGGCACAAGATCTCCAGCGACTACTATTTAATTGGCATTCCAACAGAAAAGGGGGAGAAACACTGTATTAAAGTAATGATTTTCCTTCAAGTTGTTATTTTCTTTTTTTAATTCAGCTTAAATGTTCCTGTGTCAGAAATGAAAAGCATGCATTTTCACAGGCCCACTGTATTGTGTATACATTGCACATGCAGCTCGCTTAACACAAATAACCTTGTTACTCAATACAGAGTGAATAAAGAGAAGAATATGCCTGTGGCTTCCTCGTTTCCTCTGGAAACAATTGAAATCAGCATGGTAGGCAAGAGCCATACTGAGCCCAAACTTTATTTCACATTTATTTTCCCAACTGTTCTAATCCAGTGAAATGCTAAGGTTCATAACACCATAAAAAGAAATAGGGGTTTGACTCCATTGTTAAGTAGCATTTTGTTGTCTTTTTGCATTAAAGGCTGTAAACAATAACTTTGGCCCATGATAAGCTTCCATTACAGTTTGAAAACTGCAGATAAATATTTGTGGGGAAATAAATCATGGGCAGATAGAGGTATTAATATTTTACATCATTAATAGCTGAAATTTAAAGAACAGCAATTGTGTGTTTCCCTGAAAAAAGACCCGGTGTTATATGTTTTTGGTCACCAAAATAAGCACCTGGGCTTATTTTGGGGGATAAGTCTTATTTTTTTCATGACTACAGTGGAGAAGGATGTGAGGTGAGGGGGTGAAGTATAAAGCTTCTTCTCCTTGTTCGCCATTGCAACAGAGCAGGAGGCTGAGCGACACACTGATGCCGCGGCCACTAAGCGAGGTAGTGGGGGTGGAGGATGAAACAAGGTGGTGGGGGATGGAGGACAAAGCCCCAACAGTATCCTTGGCTGTCCAGCCTGCAGAGCCCTGATGTTTGGTGGCGTGGGGCAACCACAGCAGCCCCTTCCCCATTCTACTTAGTGGCGGCAGCCAGCAAGACACCTCCTGCCGTCACACACATTCCACCACTGGTTGCCTGGAGCCCTTGGGGAGTTTGCCTTATATTAATATCTTAACATGAGACTAAGAAAGTCATCACAAAGAATACAACATAGCTGGCCCCGTTGTAGTTAATATTACCGGAGGACGAAAAGTGAAATAAACTTTAACATTGTTGATAGCCTACCTTCATAAAGCTTAACTGTAGTCTTATGAACCCTGCTTCCTAGTCTGGACCACCTTGAAGAGCTGATTCAGATCCATTCACCCAAATTTTTGAGGCATCTGTGTTGTGATGGTGCAATACAGGTAGTCCTCAGCTTGCAACAATTCATTTAGTGACCATTCAAAGTTACAATGGCACTGAAAAAACATGACCATTTTTCACAGTTATGATCTTTGCAGCATCCCCATGATCATGTGATCAACATTCAGATGCTAGGCAACTGACTCACAGTTATGACATTTGCAGTGTCCCGGGTCTTCTGATTCCCCTTTTGCAACGTTTTGGGGAAGCCAGATTCATTTTACAGCCATGTTAATCAACCACAGTGATTCACTTCACAAGTCTTTCCAGAAAGATCATAAGATGGGGCAAAACTCACTTAACAAATGTCTCATTTAACAACCTAAATTTTGGGCTCAATTGTGTGGTAAGTCAACCTGCCTTTCTCATTTTGATGAAAGCATCGTGTCTTGTAAGATGCCTCTGACATGTAATCAATTCAAGAGTGAAACTCCAGCATCATAGTGACTCTCCAATATTGAAGAATAGTGTTTTGTGCAGAGCCACCCATACTTGGTAAATCTGTCATTCTTTATACAGTGATAAAGTCAAAAATTGGGTATATAGTTGACCATAACATACAATGAAAAGGCAGCATTGCACCATCACAACACAAGATCCTTTCTGGGTTTGCTTTTCTATGTGTGATAGATGTCATTAGCCACATTCACAAATAAAGAGAACTTGCATCAAAATGCTATTTTTACCATTTTACACCTTCCCACCCCATACTTCACAAAGGTCTCTCTGACACTTTCTCTATATGAACTACCTCCTAACTGGTAAAATGGAAAGAATGACCTATACTATTTGGAATTGTCATGTTTAATGATACGGGATTTAATGAAACTGGTCTGAGTAAATTTCATGATATGCAATAGGCTTCTGTTGTTTCCTCATTTTCCCTTTTTGTTATTTTTGCTTATTTTGTCTTTGTTCAAAAGATCAAAATACATGTACAGGGAATTTTAAAATGCTTGGGAAATGGGGTAAACAATTGGATTTCCCCCCCATTGGGGTATTTGGCAGAGTAAACCCATACCGTGTGCTCGTGTGTCAGAATTAATAGAAATAAATAAACTCTTCATGTTATCTAGCCTCTGAAAAGTGATAATATAAATCCCTGAATACATAGGTTTCTTATTCCTAGAACAAATCCAAATGAATGATATATGAGTGTGATCTATTTTTTGAGTGAAACATTTTTATTTTATTTTATTCCATTTATATAGGGGGCTAAAGAATAGCTTTGGAGTTATTCATTTTTTTAAAAGGATTAATAATATATTCTGCATTCCACAGTGCAGACTTCTTTTGTTTGTTAGTTTTTGGTATGTTGGAAACACAAGATAGGTAATGATTTTGTGTTTACAAGTACAATTTAACCATAGCAGTGTTGTTATTGTTTATCTATTAAATCTCTTGCATGCCCTATTGCTGACAACACCTGTATTACATAACGTGGCTCTGTCCTTCTTTTCATGAATTTAATAATTTATTTTGGACTATCTCTTTGAGACAAAGGAAAAAAGTATGTTATTCATGTATTTTAAATGTATAACTTTAAATGTATTGCCGTTTGGCGACTACGGCGAGGAGAGCCTTCTCTGTGGCAGCTCCCACCCTTTGGAACCAGCTCCCCCATGA
>JANHFN010000904.1:55850-66193 GCA_032468175.1 Toxicocalamus goodenoughensis | reverse complement strand
TGTTCGTTTTTTAACTGCTGTACACCGCCCCGAGTCCTTCGGGAGAGGGGCGGTATAAAAGTTTAATAAAATAAAAATAAAATAAAATAAATAGAGAATCCCATTTTTTATTTTAAAATAAAAAACTTCGCCACCTTTCGTCTGAAGAGATTCCCAGTCATCTGAGTCATGGTTGTCCCAAAGGTGCTTTTTCAGGAGGCAACTGGACTTTCTGGTTTTTTTCTATTGAAGACGTTTCGCTCCTCATCCAAGAAGCTTCTTCAGCTCTGACAGGATAGTGGGGAATGGAAGGATTTATATTCTTTGCAGACTGCTGATAATCTGCATCTTTTTAATGACCCTTTAAAACAGGGGTGTCAACTCGCTGCCTGCAGGCCAGGTGTGTCATGCACTGGCCACGTCCACCCCCCAGTTTAGCGAAGGGGGAAAAAAAATGAGGATACATTACGTGATGACAACATGACACCGCAAGTCACTCCTGCTCTAAAAGGATGCAAATGACCAGCTGTCTGCAAGGAATATAATTCCTTCCATTCCCCAGTGTCCTATCAGAGCTGAAGAAGGTCCTTGGAAGAGAAGCCAAATGTCTTCAACAAGAAAGTCCAGTTGCCTCCTGAAAAAGCACCTTTGGGGCTTCCCCACCTTTATTAACACACACACAACTTTTATTTTTAGGAATGGGGTGCGGAGTGAGGAATCAGGCCGCAATGATATACCTGGTTAAAAAGTTTGGGCAATGAATAGATTTTAGACAACACAATGGTACAACAAGGGTTTTGAATTATTTTAACATAAAATTCTAATTTGTTTTCTAGCCTTGGTCTCTTTGAAAATAGTTAATCTTTATTCTATACGCAGTGGGATTATCTGAGCTCTTCCCCTCCCCAAAAAAAGTTTTAACATGCTATAGCCTGACAGACAGCAACTCCGTCATTAGTTGATTGAATAACCTTGTATATCATGATCTATTTATTTAAAAGACTTTTAAAAGAGGCCTGTGCTACTTGACTTAATTCTATTTCACCTTAGGTTCACTGCACTGAGACTCTTCTAGACAGAAAAGTGAGGCACTGATTAGTGAGTAACAATTTCAAAAAATGGACTCTCCAAAGAAGTAGAAAACCTGGTGAAGTTTATTTTTCTCAGTCCCTTGAGTAGTCAGAGAGAGAGAGAGAGACTGACAAATAAGAACAGATTACTTCAACAATCCAAACCAAGAAATTAAATTAACTCTCAAAATATCTAATTGAGGAAAGAAATGGATCTGGAAGCAGCAATTGAGGCTTGTTCTCTTGCTGTCACAGTCTCTATATACTTGGCTGCGAGCATATAGAACAGTGATGGCAAACTTTTTTGTTGTGGTGTGCTGAAATTGCTTGCGCCTATGTGATAGTGCGCGCTTGCACGTGCCAGCACCCATAATGCAATGCGCCCTGCCCTCCCTGCACATGCACGTGCAACACCCCCACCCCGCTCCCTTACCTGCACTGCACATGTGCGCACCTCCCAGCTGATTTTCGGCCCATTTGAGGCCATTTTCACCCTCCCGGACGCTTGAGGAAAGCCTCTGCAGCCTCGGGAGGCTGAAAATGGGCCCATTTCGGCACTTCCGGTATTTCCAGAAGGTCCAATTTTCAGTCTCCCAAGACTGCAGAGGCTTCCCTTGGGGCGAAAATGGCCTCAAGTGGGCTGAAAATCAGCTGGGCGGTGAGCATATGCTCAGTGCAGGTAAGTTTGGCTGGGGTTCACGTCAGAGGTGGTTATTCAGCAGGTTCCAACCAGTTCTGGAGAACCGATAGTGGAAATTTTGAGTAGTTCGGAATCCCACTTCTGACTGGCCCTGCCCCCATCTATTCTCTGCCTCCCGAGTCCCAACTGGTAGTAAAAAAAAATTGAATCTCACCACTGGTTCACGTGCCCAGACAAATGGCTCTGCGTGCCACCTGTGGCACATGTACCATAGGTTCGCCATCACAGATATAGAATCTCCTTACCTAAGTCATCCCTGGCCCCTTTCATTTCTTCTTAGTAAAGCTTTCCAATGTGAGGAGCTACTTTTTTTTTTCTCTGTCTGGGCAATGAGCTGAGCCAAGCAGCAGAGAAGGGTGTGGGAGGTTGTTTACATAGGCCTGATAAAAGTAATCCAGCAGATGCTTTCTCTGCAGGGTTCTCTTTGTTGTCCTCTGCCTTTCTTCTCCAAACCCCCCCACTCATCGTCCTCTTTCTTCAGAGCAGCCTTTATGCTTAGCAACCAGAGTCTGCAGGTACTCATAGTCTGGAGCAGTGTTTCTCAGCCTTAGGCACTTTTAAGATGTACAAAATTCTGGGAGTTGGTCCATTCATCTTGGCCAAGGTTGAGAAACTCTGGTCTGGAACCATGATTGTCACGTGACATATCACAACTTTTCTCCCCTTCGCTAAAATGGGGGTGGGGGTGGCCAGTGCGTGATGCATCCAGCCCACGAGTTTGACGCCACTGCATTAAGACTATAAAGAATAGGTTTTCATTTTTCATTAATATTACTTATTCATTGTTTAAAATATAGGCTAGGCCAACAGCAAAGTTCATAAATGCTACTGTTTTACCCTTGTGAAATACATCCTGACATATATTTCATGTAGCTTGATTTGAGAAAGAAGAATCACTTAAGAATGATGAACATCAGTGGTGGGATTCAATTTGTTTTTACTAACGATCCTGTGAGCGCGGCTTGGTGGGCAGGGGAAGGATACTGTAAAATCTCCAGTCAGAGGTGGTATTTGCTGGTTCTCCGAACTACTCAAAATTTCCACTACTGGTTCTACAGAACTGGTAAGAATCTGCTGAATACCATGTCTGGCCTGATGAGAGGTAAAGTTCAACATATTCAACATATTCTTAAAATATTTTCTTGTTAAAATCCCTTGAGGCTTAGCCTATTATAAGCCCCATTCCAAGGAACAGAAAACACTTGCAGACTATATGTGTTTACTTCAAAATGTAGTTATATACACTTTGAACGGTATTAGGCTTACATTTCAGAAATAATTGTATGATTTGGCAGTATCAGTTTGTGTTTCTAGCAAGATCAAATCATTATATATTTGTAAACTTCCAGAAACCATACTATAATTGGGATTATCAAAGAACCAACTCATTCAACCTTTTTGAGAAATGGGTTTTTTAAAAAACAGTATATGTATACACATTCCAGTTATGTATCAAAGTACAAAATTTCTGTTTGCCACTTTTAACTACTTGATCACTAGGACAGGTATTTTCCAAATATAACATTTGAAGATTATTGAAAAATGGGACAAGGAACTAGCAGCTCATTTTCAACAAAAAATGTGCATCATAAGACAGAAGTGACAGTCATAATTGAAATACAAATAATAAATGAATGGCCTGAATAGAGATTAAAATATTAATATTAAGATATTTTTTGTGAACCCTTAATGGACTTTCTGATGACACAGGAACTGAAATGTCATTGATTTATGGATTTTTGTATAGACACTAAATAGGTTATGGAAAGGAGATATTTACATATTACCTTATAGAGGTGGCTAAGAATCATTAGATTTGTTTTTATTTGTGATGAAGATTAAAAGTAACCCCCTCCTTTACCCTCTTTCCTTCCACTTTCTTTCTGAGTTTACTTTTTTGAAATAAATAAAAATTATTATTTTTAAATGTTAGTTTAGATTGTGCAATAAGGAATGAAGAGTTGAAATGCACACACACACACACATACACACACACACATAATGATCAAAAAATCGAGTTGGCAAGTTATGTTGGACAACCATTTGTCTAAAATGTATAGAGTTTCCTGCTTGAGCAGGCAGTTGACTAGAAGACATCCAAAATGCTTTCTTACTCTTTTATTTTGTCATTCTGTTAAAATTAGAGAAGGTAGTTAATTTGTTTATTTTGGAAAACAGTAAACAACTATTATCAAATGTGGGAAAATAGAACAAATAATTTATTGTTTCAATTGTTAGTAAAAATCTAGTAATATAAGAGCACGCTTCTATTTATTTTGAAATTTGATATATTGGAAGAAACATAGAAATTGGTTGAATGAAGTAGGAATGGGACACTTACAAAGTGTGCGCTGTAAAACAAGAGGTGGAGCTAGGAATTATGGTAGCTGAACAAATGGAAACTGAATATATGAATATGATCAGTGAGAAAGAATTATCTTGAAATGGTTCTGTTATGTAAAGAGAAAGAAGGAAGATAGAATTGCACAACAAACATGTGGATGAAAAATAAATTGCTTAAAGGGAGAGGGAAATTGATAGTTATGATTGGATCAAAACGCCCTCAAAAACAGAACTTTGAGAAACTTAAAGACAAAACAATGCATGGATGTGGTGGAATTAATGAAAGAAGGATAAGGAGAGCTGTAGTAGATAGTATTCATGTACACTAGGATTAGCTATATATTATTTTCCTTTTTCTTTTTTCTGATCTTTGCTTACTATTTATTATGCCTTTGCACAACACTTTTAGCCCAGAAGGGAATAAAACCATGGGGATGGATGGATGGATGGATGGATGGGAAAGGATTCCCCACAATTTTTCAAATATTGAACTCAGCTTTTCTTAGCCAGTTGTACTTCAGATGGGCTGAGACTGCTTGTTCCAGACTGGTCATGCTCATATACAGATAGTCCTCATTTAGTGACCACAATTGGGACCAGCAACTCAGTCATTAAGCAGTCATTAAAGGAAACTGAAACTATGTTTATGAGCTGACTTTAGCTTTATTTTGCTTTACAAACCTGCAAGAGTCATCAATGCAAAAATTGGTCTTCATCACTACTGTATCTGTGAATGGTTGCTAAATGAGGCATATGCTACTTAGATCCAGAAAAACATGTACAAATGTAAATGTAAAAACAATGACAGACTATGTGATGTTGCAACTGTAACAAAAGCACTAACACCTATGACCAGGTAACACATATGAGAACACAGTATAAAACATAGTATTGAAGCAACTAGCTGATATTGACCATCTCAAACCTAAGACAACATAATTTCATTTCAGTTGAAGGACAGGACTAACTCAGATTATAGGAGTTATCTGCAGGGCTTGGTTAAAAAAAGTAGATAGTTTTGATAGTGGAATTAAAACTCTATTTAGCTCTGTTTTTTATGAGCATCCATATTCATACGCAGGAGCAATATGTTCTTTTTCTTTTTTCTTTCTTCCTTTCCTTTATTCATTCTTTTCTCTTTTTTGCATCATTTCTTAAGTTTGTATTGGCTTTTTAAAGCAATTTCTTTTTTTATATAAAAGCTTTTTTTAAAAAATATCTATTTAAGAAATGTATATGTCCACCCAATCACTTTCAGTGGCTCCAAGGCAGCTTACACAAATAAAAATCCAATATATATTTTAAAAAAGCAATAAAAAGCAATAGCCCCCACACATAAACAATAAGTCAATCAAATAAGGTATTTGATGGGCTCTATCTATTTTCTCATTTTATCTTCATTATCAACCTGTAAAGAAGGTAAGACTGAAAGATTGTGATTGGTAATTATTAAGGTTAAATGACTCGGCACATTATTTCCACTCTAAATCCAACAAAAAACACTATGTTCCACTGACTGTTAGACAAGAAACTATCTGGAGCATTAGGTTTATTTAAGGCATTTTATAAAAAACCAAAGCTTAAACCAACAGCTGTTGTCTGATATTTTTAATCTGAGCTGTGGCTTGAATCTCTGGCTTGCATTTCTAATATGGGAAGGGAAGGTGCTTATACAGAATCTTCCTTGATAAAATAGCTTTAAATAAACAGGCACAGCCAGAAATATATATATATATATATATATAAATAAATAAATATATATATACTGGAAAAAATTCAAAAGAAAAATAAAGCAAACCCCTCTGGCTTGAAATACATGTGGGTTTTTACTAGAATTTACAGTGACACGATCTCTACAGGAAACATCTCCCAATTTCATTTTATGTGAACCAGCTGGAGTCTGAGAAGATTTTCTGTAGTGCCAATATATAAAATGGTGTAAAAGTTTAAAGGTGGGTTCATAAGATTCTAGGGGAGTGGGAAGTGTTACATACTTTTTTGAGATTAGGAATGCTTATTTTTAGTCCATTCAGAGCAATCTTGTTAATGATAGCAATAAAATACTGACATTACTAAAATGTACATATGTATATGAGTATAATTTTAAATATTTTACAAAGAAGATACATATCGTACATGTACATTTTATGCACATGTATATGCATACAATGTATATGACTAATTTATGTCTTCCATGCCTTAAAAAAATCCTAGTGCTAATACTGAATAACAAGAAATGGTCATCAATATGTTGAACATTTTCTTGTACTTTTTTGATCCGGCAATTATCTAAAACAGAGACAATCCACTCCACTTATCTTTAGAGAAGGGTTTAATGAATCATTTAGAGTTCAACTAAATCCTGACCCATAATGATGAAACTTCTTCTTTTTTAGTTTATTTTATTTATTATTTATTTCCTTATACCTTAGAGGGGTGGGATTCCACCGGTATAACAACCAGTTGGGTGATCGTGTGCGCGTGCCAAACATGTGCTCTGCACATGCACTGCATTTTAAAAAGCTCTAATACTTACCTTTCACTGCAGTCTTTGTGAATAAAACAGCTGAGGCACGGCAAACTGCTCTGCTGCGCAAATCAGCTATGCTCTTAAAAAAGGAAATAAAGCACAGGAAAGAATAGGAACGGGTAGATGGGCCCACATGCTTGTCACAACAAACTGGTTCACTGCCAGCTGATCTTCGGAGCAAGGGGTTTGCCCGAACTGGTCCAAACCGGTAGAATCGCACCCCTGCCTTATATCCCATTTGCCTTTTCTCTATATCCTCAAGTTCTGTACACTAAAAACCCCATGAATCAGATTGTTCATAGAAAGATAAAAATTAACTTCTGGGTTTCATTGTCGATTGTCTGGTGAGGATTTGAGTGTGAGTCTACTGGGCTGACACTTTAACCATTTTAACTGCTATGTTACATCTATGCAGGCTGTACCACAACAAAGAGACAGCCCTCCCTGATATTCCTCCAATAAAAATATTTTAATGAGTTGTTTCAATCCTTTAAGTAGATTTCTGTTCTTTGAAAAGAAAAAAACACCCTGCTCTTAATACAGTACTTTATGTGTGGTCTTTAAGTCTGCTGTTAACATTGGACTTTTTTTGGAAAGACTGGAAGACTTACTATGGACTTTTTGTTGAAAGAAGAAAAAAGTTAATGGTTTTAGGATATGGGGATTAAAAGGGATGAAGATGCTAAGGAAAAGTTTAAGATAATATTTGCTTGGTAGAAAAAAGGGCAGAAAACATAATTGTATATCTTTCTTTTTTATTTCTCTCTTTTTAATGGTTTCTTATTTTCTGTCTTTGCTATTACTGTGCTATTGCTATTATTCTTTTGTGTATTTTACCACATTGAAAAATATCTACTTAAAATATATATTTTAAAAAACATTTGTGGAATAATGATCTAATTGTTTTTCCTACTATAAACCTCCCCAAGGAATATCAAAAATGGGTCTCACTCCCACTTCTTGTTTTACAGAATTCCCATTCCTTTTATCCTCCTTCCTTAAATGTGCCATACTCCAACAGGGCAATTGGAAATATAATTTTCCCACAGCTGGCTGATCCATGAAAGGATGCTCTGGTTAGGGTGCAAGAAAAACCTTGAGAGTACCAGTACAGAAGGGGGACTGAAAGAAGGTCCTAGTTGGTACAATAGTAGTGCAAGTTGTGACAGGTACAGTGGTGGGGAGAAAGGCCAGGCGGCAGGTCTGTCCACAGCAGCAAGCAGGCAAAGGTCA
Organism: Toxicocalamus goodenoughensis; assembly: GCA_032468175.1. Lineage (NCBI taxonomy): Eukaryota > Metazoa > Chordata > Lepidosauria > Squamata > Elapidae > Toxicocalamus > Toxicocalamus goodenoughensis. Next base: position 58,338 of record JANHFN010000904.1, on the reverse strand, counting down.
AAAAATGGTTGCAAATGCAAGTGGATCCAAGTGGGCCTGAATTTTGTTAAGGTCCATTCAGGGCGCTTCAATGGCCAGAACTTTGAAAACCAGTCTTAAGTCCTAACTTTGAACAGTACCTGAATGAATGGACATTAATTAAAAAAACAATTGTACAATTATCTATGTGCCTTTGTGTGTTTCTGTGTGTTTAGACAGGTAGACATAGCACAGAAGAGAAGAAAATAAACCTCATGCTATAAATATTTCACGGTTGCAATGAGGCGGTATTGTGCTTTATCTATATTCTATAGCATGCTGTGCTGAGCATTTTGCTTCATTACAAAAACTCCAAAACAAGTGACTCTCCTATAATTAAAAGATATTAATAATATAGGCATAGATTAAATTAAACCATTGGATGATACCCAGGTATAAAAATAGTCAAGTAATAAATGCATCTAGGTCTAACATAAATATTTTTTTATTAGTGGGAGATTATAACTATTTATAAACTTTGGAGAAAGACGTATATTATTGTGCTTCTCTATAATCAGAATGAACATGAGTTGCTGCTAGTCTATTTTCTACGTGAGAGCAAACTCTGTGTGTGCATGTTTGTGAGTATATTTGTGTGTATGTTTGTGTGTGTGTATTTGTCAAGCTTGAAACAACATTACCCTAAAATTTCCATCAAATTGCTTTAAATAGCAATTGTGTGCCAGAACAAAATTCAAACTTGATGAGGAATTGTGGATTTTATTCAAATAAAACTTGGTATGTTTATTATTTCAACCATGAAAAAATAGTAGGAGCATAGAAAATATCTTTTTCCATCTTCTTTTTGACCCAGGTTCACCACATTAGATTGATATAGGTAGTTACTACCATCAAGTCAGTCTGTAGATATATATCTCTCTGTCTCTCTGTCTCTCTCTCTCTCTCTGTCTCTCTCTCTCTGTCTCTCTGTGTCTTTCTTCCTCTCTCGCTGTCTCTGTCTGTCTGTCTGTCTGTCTCTCTCTCTCTCTCTCTCTGTCTCTCTCTGTTTCTCTCTCTCTGTGTATCTGTCTGTCTCTGTCTCTGTCTGTCTCTCTTCTCTCTCTCACACACACATACAAATATTCATTCAAAAGGCAAGACATTAACCAAGAAGAGAAACAACCTAGAACTAAGGATAAATTTTCCTAATGGAACAGCTTGTCTTCAAAACTTGTTGGTGCTCCATCACTGGAGGCTTTCAAAAATAGACTGGACAACCTGAAATTGTATAGGGTCTTCTGCTTGAACAGGGGGTTGGACTAGAAGACCATTGACTCTATTATTCTATATTCTATGTTCTTTATGCCATGGAGATAGGCTAATAAGGAATAAAAGAGAAGATTATTGGTATTTGATTCTGTGCTTCTCAAGTCTCAAATAAAACACACCCTTTCAAATTGAGAGCAAATAAATTCCAGTCGTTGCATTAAGAAACGTTTCAAAATAAACATCTTCTACATGTATATCTTGTCTGCTGTTAAATTCAACCTTGCAGGTAGTTAGCAACATGTCTTGCCTCTCCCCTCTGCAGTATTTAAAGGTTTAGCTGCCATTTGTCATGTTTTTATTATCTACCTGCCTGCCAAAAAGAAACAAAAATAAAGTATTGCACTTTCTGCCTGGTGGAATGAGAAGATTAGAGGAAAAGTAAAGGAAAGGAACAATGAAAAGAAATAACTGCTGCTTACCAGGAGAGAATCCTGGGAAACAAATAAATCCTTCCCTGTATGGTTGCCAGCATTTACATTTTAAATGTAAAGTATATTTAGCAAAACAAAATAGTAATCATGAGTCATGTACCTGTCCTTGCTCAGCAAAACAATACATCTTTTAAAACCTGAAGTGCTGAAGGGGGGGAAAATGGAAGAACTGCAGAAAAGAGGTCAAACTGATAATTTCAATATGTCTTTTGTACCAGAAACTATTGTAACTGGCTTCTGCAGAAATTGTGCACCTGCACAATATAATATACATTCCTGAACTTCACTAGCTAACCAGACTTAGTTGTATTTTTTACGGCACACCGAAGCCTCTCATAAACAACAGGGCAGAACATAATGCAGAGGGGAATGAAGAATGAACAGGAAGCCGACTGCAACAGGAAGCTGACTGGCTAACTGCAATAATTCTTTGCTTTTTAAATGTGCTCCAAAAACAGTCCAACCAAACTTTAACAGATTTAACAGATAATCAGAGTTGGAAGGGACCTTGTAGGTCATCTAGTCCAACCACTAAATTAAAGCAAGCCATCACTTTTTTCTTTAGGGCAGGGGTCCCCAATCCCTGGTCCGCAGCCCAGTGCCAGGCTACGGCCCTTTCGGAAGCAGGCCATAGAAGTGGGTGAGTTGCACATGCGAAATGAAGCTGCTTTTGTGAATGCAGCATATGCACACACCTAAAAACACCCCTCGTCCCCCCACTGTTGCTGTTGCCACCTCTCCCACCTCTGTCCACAGAGCTGGAAAGGCTG
>JANHFN010000904.1:39639-50764 GCA_032468175.1 Toxicocalamus goodenoughensis | reverse complement strand
AATACCTTTCTTCAGATTAGCTCTGGCAACACTGTATCTTGCCCCATCACCGGACCTAAAGGCCTTGGTCCTGTCACTCAAGAGGCGCTGGACTTCCTTGGTCATCCAGGGTTTCTGATTGGGATAGATCCCAATACGTATATCCACAGTGATAGTATCTGTGCAGTGTTTGATATACCACAGAACAGTTGCAGTGTGCTTCTCTTGGTCAGGGTGGTAAAAGATGTCCCAATCTGTGCTCTCAAAACAATCCTGAAATTGTTGGGAAGCAACTTCTGGCCAAGATTTCACTGTCTTTATTATAGGCAGAGCCTGCCTCCTAAGGGGGATACACTGAAAGAAGGAGTGGCCAGCCACAGCATCCATGAGTTTAGCCATCTTGAAAACGACTTGTCAGAAGGTCGCAAAAGGTGATGATCACATCAGCTTGGAACACAATAATGGTCATAAATATGAACCAGTTGCCAAGCCTCTGAATTTTGATCACATGATCATAACAATGCTGCAAAGATTGTAACTGTGAAAACAGTCATAAGTCACCTTTTTTCAGTGCTGTTGTAACTTTGAACAGTCACTAAATAATTGCTCTAAGTTGAGGTTTACCTGTACAGAATAACTAATCTAAATCTGTTAGTTTTCATGACCTGAAAGATACCTTTCTTTTTTTATAATGAATATAAAATGGCTTGCATTTAATTCAAAAGATATTTTATGTGTGAATAAAGAAGAAAATATTAAATGTTCTATGCAAAAAGAAGTCAATATTTCATGAATGAAAATAAGTAGGGTATTTATATTGTCAATAAAAGGAAGCTTTTGAGTGTTAACATTATTACTGGTTTAGCTAATGAAGCAAATATTAAGCTGATTACAATGCTTTTTATGTAACAGTGGTGGAAACTGAAGTAAACATTTATCATGGTTCTAACTAGTCATTCTAATCCAAGTATAAATGCATTGCTGTGAAAATCCTCTTGCTTAATTTCAATATTTTTGGAACAACATGGAGGCATTTGGCAAATATTGATCTCAACATTATTGAATCATGATTTAAAGACTAGAGAGACAATAACATTTTAAAAATATATATATTTAATTTCCCCTTGATTGTAGACAGGATACATCTTTTGGCTGTTACAACTAATGTGATGCCCTTTTTATTTGAGGAGAAGGATTGGCATGTAGAAAAAAAATGTTACTATGGCTGAATCCCAAAAGGAGTACATTTTCATTTGTTTCATGTGTTTTTCTGTTCCTCCCATTCTATGTTCTCCTTGTCTCTTTTTATTCCTTGACATGGTTTCCTACTTCTCTGTCTGGGAACTTCTAGAGGAACAAGAGAGGAAAATTGGATGGGATTTAACCACATGCCTGATTTCTAGTAAGATTGGCATAGTGAGTTCTGAACATCAAAATATGCATTGTTGTCACCCAATGTACAATTTTAATTGACCTGATCACATTTTCTCTTTACCAATTAATAAAATGTGTTCCTTTTTATTTATTTATTTGTTTGTCAAACATGTACAAGATAGCAGGTATAGGTATAAACATAAATATAAACAAAGGAAGTAAATACAGATAAATGGGGACAGAAGACACGGATGGTAGGCACGCTGGTGCACTTATGCACACCCATTTTACAGACCTCTTAGGAATGGGGTGAGGTCCATGGTTGACAATTTAAGGTTGAAGCTGTGAGGGTTTGAGGCTGTTACAACAGAATTGGGTACAGCATTCCAGGTGTTGACCACTTTGTTCCTGAAGTTGTATTTTCTGCAATCAAGCTTAAAGCTATTTAGCTTGAGTTTATATCGATTGTTTGTCTGTGTATTATTGTGGTTGAAGCTGAAGAAATTGTTGATGGGTAAAACATTGTAGCAGACAATTTTATGTCTGCTGATCTATGCTTAGATCAGACTGCAGGCAGATTGTCCAAGTCCAGAATTTCAAGCCTGGAGGCATGCCTATCTTGAGTAGACAAATGGAGTATTCTTCTTGTGCAATACCTCAGGACCCGCTCAATTGTGTTAATGTCCGATATACAGTGAGGATTCTAGATGGATGAACTGTATTCAAGAATTGGTTTGGCAAAGGTTTTGTATGCCTTAGTTAGCAATACAATGTTACCAGATAAATACCGTATTTAGGATTGAATCATCAAATACACAATGAAGCCTAAAATAGTTTATATTCCAGGTCAAGGCTATCTCTTGTAATTAGAAAGGTAGTTTCCTTTTTCTATTTCTACCTAAACAGTACTACTTTTCCTAAAGAAAACAAAAACTGTGGTCACATAATAACAATAGCACTTGGACTTATATACAGCTTCATAGCACCTTACAGCATTTTCTAAGCAGTTTACAAGAGTCAGCAGTCCACAACAATCTGGGCCCTCATTTTACCAACCCCAATCATTTTTTGTATTAATTAGTTTGGATTTGGTTTTTGTACCAATGATTTCCCAAAACTTTGATGAACTTATGTAGTCATCACTGTGTGACCCAACTGCACTTCTCTGAGTGACATAATCAAGCAGGTACGTACTTTATTTTGTTAATGTGAGAAGTAAGGAACACATACTCATGTGTGGGTGCTCGCAGGTACTCAGAGACAGAGTGAGATAAAACAAAAGCAGAATTCCATTTAGAGCTCAGTCATTCAGATACCTGATACCACCGAGCTTTGCAAAAGATTTATAATCCTGTAATGTATGAGTTGTGCAGACAGTTCAGTTATCACAGCTAGTCATTGCTCTTTCATGCTGCATGAAGTCCCATGAATAGCTGTCAGAGCGTCATTGCCCAAACTGAAAATTGCAATTTGACACTCCCATCCCTCTGCCACTCCCCCCCCCCAATCCTTCTTCTCCTGGGAGCTTTATATGCCTCGGGTGCAAAGGTCAGCATTCAGAATGTAAGGCTAGGATTTAGCTGTTGTGTCCATTGATTTATTACAATGGTTCTCTGCATTGCTCTGAAGCTGCTTCTGCTCCTTTTCTGTAAACAAAACAGAAGAAGCTAAAGGAATCCAGACCATATGATTTATCAGGTCAACACACATATCATCTACTCATAAGGCAATGCCAAGAGAATAAAAACTGGTATATAAAAACTGGTATCCAGTAAAGAGAAATCCCCTGAGAATGGGCTCCAGCATGAGTCCAAAAGGTTGAAAGACCAAGCCTCTAGTCCTGGTGACCAACCCAAATTGGAACCTGTAGAATAAAACCTGGTGAAAATCAGTGATTTGGGTGATATATTCTTAGACTTTTAAAATCTGTAAAGCTGACTTGTGAGTTGGCAATTGAAGGTAATTTGCTAAAATTGTGATTTTTTAAAAAATAGTTATTTCATTCTGTTTATGCCTTACATTATGGGAACAAATGGCTTTTGGTGGAATGACTCATACATTTTTCATTAATATAGTTTTGCCCCAAATGCATAAACTGAGCTATACACAGAAACAACATTACAACATTTGCATTATGTTTTAGTGGGAAGAACCAAAGCAACACACAGAGGCCAAATATAGCTGAATTTATAAATCAACTAATAAAGATCTCCAAATTTTATGAATGAGAGTGAACCAGTACCCTAAGTACACATAACTATTTTATTATAACATTCAGTTTTGTTGTTTTAAGGAAAGGCACATGTTGGAAGTACTGTACATAAAATTACGGCATGGATATAGAACAGAAAATTTATCCTTTCTCTCCCATCAAAGTAAAACCTGGGATGAGTCTATTAATCTCAACATTACTATATAGATAATGTGAGTTATTAAAGAGTACATTTAGTGGCTGCCTTCCTCTCTGTCTTCCTTTCTAATTACTAATGCTCAATTTCTATTTGTGCCTTGTTCCTACTTGGAGACTTAAAATATTCTTGTATTCTACTTCTTTTTATAAAAAGCAACTTTTGTTGTCTCTGTCTTTTTAGGATTTGATACCTATTTTATGTCCCGCACATTGGAAAACAACAGAAGAAATGTATGGTTTGCAGAATATTGGGAAGAAAACTTCAACTGCAAGTTAACAATTAGTGGGTCAAAAAAGGAAGACACGGATCGTAAATGCACTGGTAATTTAATTCTCATTCTGCTTTTCTAACATTTTACTCAACTTGCATGGGGATGTCTGTGTGACTGTTACAAAGAAACACATTTAGACTGAAAAGTGAGAAGAGAAAGTGAAAAATTAATTTAAAAAATGAAAATGAAACAAAAAAGAATATAACATGCAAGAACAGGAAGAATAATTAACTACAATACATTTGTTCCCTTTATATTGTGATAATTGATATTTTTCAAAGGTTTTTCTTTGGGAGAAAAAAGGGAGTACATTTTGAAAGATTTATTTATACAATTGTCTTATGGACAGTGGACTCTTTATAACTATAGGACTAGGAACTAATGGTTCATCTTCTTATCTTGTAACTGAAGCATCCTTGTGCTTCTTATTGTAATTGTGGTAATGATTCTTCAAAACAGGTGTGCAACTTCTCTGGATTAAATGCTATTTCTGATTTTTCAATGATATGCCATGGTGGATGAAACTAAGACCTCATACATTAAATGTTGTTTTAATTCGCTGAGATTTCAGTTCATTAAAGGTGCATCTTTAATTGAGCTGGGCTGGTTGGGAGCTACCCAGAATTTGAAAGAATATAGGCAACTGCATAGATATTCTAAATATAATGAATAAATAAAATCAATAAGCCTACACTCCAAGCATATATTTGAATATTTTCAATCAAATCAAGAATTACCATTTCTGCCAAGCTTCAGATGGTCTCTGGGAGTTGTGATCTAAGAAACTTACTGCCTTAGGTTGTCCTCTTTTTTTAGCAGAAAGTGCTTCAAGGGCACAGGTCTATACAATAAATGAATGCCAGGATAGGTAAGTGGAGAGCAAATTAAAATGAGAGCAAACCCCACTCCCCACCAGCACTGATATGTTACCTAGTTTGGGTAATGAAATGTCTACAACAAAACAACTAAAGTTAAAGAGCATCAAGCACTCATCATTTCAACTCTGAGCTACAAATATTCCCCTGTATCAGCAATACACTTTTTGTTTTCCACAGTGAAGGTGGGGTAAAGTTGTTCAATGAATAGTTATGAATAACCTTGTCTTCTATGCATTTGTCTGATCTTCTGTTAGTAAGGATCTTGGCTGGTGACTATGACTTGTTTTTTTACAGCAAGCAATATCACAACTGAACCTCTCTTAGCTCAGAGTACTCCATACCTGGTGGATATCAGGTTGGAAAATCTTATTAATTATTTAATAATATTTAGATTTCTTTTGCTGGCCACATAGCTTTCTTCCCAACAGGACCATTAGTCTAATTTATAGAACTGGGATCTGCCATGTCAAGTATTAATCTTATATGGCAACCTAATTAATGGCAACATAATTAATGCAATTATTTTAACCTGTTGAGATCAGCCAGGTAATGTTAGGTTGTAACTTTTGCTTCCTTAAAAATTGTTTAGGATCAGGCAAAATGAAAGGGAGAGTAAAAATGACAGTCAAAGAATGAGATGGAAGGGGAAAGATCAGATTCATCTTCATTGCATAAAGGGAGTGAGGGCTTTAAGACTTTAAAATATACTAAAAATGCCAGGTGGGTACTTAAAGTGTATGAGTACTCAATTACTATAATGTTTAATTCAGCAGCACTTCCTGGAGGTAAAAAAAGTGCAGTCTAAATATACAGATTTTTTCTGCAAGATTATTCTGCCAAGGGCATGATCATTTCAATGTAGAAAACAAACAAAAAATTAATTGTTCAGAAATCTGGAAGACTTCAGGATTATAAAATCTGGCAGGATATCTAAAAGGACGATAATCCTATAAAGTTAAGGTAATTGCTATATTTGTATAAAATAACTAGTGGGATAGCTTTGCGATTATTCAAACTGCAAAAGCAGAATAAAAGTAGTTGCATGAAAATAAGAAAAGCAAAAATAAAAATAAAAATAAAGCTAGTTTCTTTTAAAATGTCTTCATGATTGCTAAATAATAATATAGCCTACATACCTAGCTGACAGTGAGACCAACAATATTTTTATTATTATTTAGTAAACAATTACTACTACTTTTAAAAAAATGTCCTAAATATATGCAATACAAGTATTCTTGGGGTTATGACCACTTATTCGGCAATTGTTCAAAGTTACAATGTGCTAAACAGTGGTCATGTGATAAGGATCCCTGTTTATGGAATGGATGAAGTAAATACCCCTCTCCCTTTTTCTCTGCATAGAGTAGGACTACTTCTATCACTAAATCTGATGCATTTGTTTGCATAATGCTAGTGAATTGAGAGAGATGATGAATCTCTTTGTGAGGTTGATATCTAGACATTCTTTGAAGATTACTAATTCCCATGTAGATATGGGATAACTATCTCTTTCTCCCAAACACATCTGCAAAGTTTGAATACTTTTCTGGCAGTGCTGATCTTCCCTTGTTTTGCAATGGAGTTGGGATAGGGGAGACTCAGCTTTCACTGCTAATAAGTGATACTGTTGGAATGTAGGTGAGGAAAATGAAAGTGTTCCTTGTTTCCATCTTGTAAGTGAGTAAGCTGAAGTTACTCTATTCCCCGCATTATGGGTACTTGTAAGAAGGCAGTTACATAAAGTGATAAGCATTCTGTGTTATCTTTGAGGAACTATGGGTAAGAGTCATCCTACTTTTTGCAGCTGCCTGTCAATACTTTATAATCAGTTTCTGTACTGTTTCTGAATCTATGACATTGGTAATTGCTTCAGGAAGAGCAGAAAACTCCACCTTCTGCCTGGAATCTGGTGACAATAATAGGGGTAATTGAATACACTTGACTGTGCTCAGTTGACTAAAATGGTAGATTTTCCCCCTCCACAGAGTTGCTAGAAGGGGGCTAGTGAAATTTCCCTGAGATGTTGTCTGGGACTGAACTGGACTTTGGTTAGTTCCATGCTCCACTGATTTGCAACTTTTATACCTTATTAATTGTGACCATCATTTATGTTTTTACTATGCATGATCTGGCTACATTGGGAGATAGCAATAGCACTTAGCACTTAGATTTATATACTACTTCGCAATGCTTTGCAGCCCTCTCTAAGCAATTTACAGAGTCAGCATATTGCCCCAACAATCTGGGTCTTCATTTTACTGACCTCAGAAAGATGTAAGGTTTAATCAACCTTGAGCCCATGAGATTTGAACTGCCAAAATGCTGGCAATTTGCAATCAGCTGAAGTAGTCTGCAATACTGCATTCTAACCACTGTGCCACCACAGCTCACGTGGGGAGTTACAGTAAAAGCATAGTCCTTTATCTCTTCTTTTGCTTCTCTCTGGGTGCCAATGATCTCCTGGCTACCTTGTTTTGCATGGGTTCTCTAATGTTGTATTCCAAAGAGGTCATTGGGAGACATGACAGGCTGTAAGTTCTTTTCCCCCTTTCCCCCTTCTTTCTTGCTTCAATCTTTCCAGTCAGGTATTGACATTACACAATATTGATTACACAACATTGATAGAGCCGTTCCAGGGTATTTGGGATGCCAAATTGTCTCTCAAGTCATTGGCCAGCTATTCTGTAAACTGGTCAGTTAGGCTAAATCATTCCACCCTACACCTCCAACAAACAACTTAAAATGCTGTTATTCTTCCTTGTCCCTGGTTGAGCTTCCGAATCTGTCAACTTAGCTCTATATAGGATTCCCAAAATACTTTAAGTTTACTCATGAAACCTTGGTAGTTATCTAACACTGAATAATTATCCTCAATGAATAGTATTGCCCACTTAGCAGCTACTTCCTTCCAGAGGCTCAGTATAAAAGTCATTTTGGTACAATCAGTGACAAATCCTACCAGTCTTCCAGCCATAAACATTTCATACCAAATGACAAATGGAATTGATCCTGACTCCCTTTAAACTTCTCTAGAAAGTTTACATGGGAAGATGTGCATTAATTGAGCTGCTATCCATTCTGAGGCCATAGGGTAAGACAGCACTTAGACTTATATACCACTTTATAGTGCTTTACAGCCCTCTCTAAGTGGTTTTACAGATTCAGTATATTGCTCACAACAATCTGGGTCCTCATGTTACCCCCTTTGGAAGGATGGAAGGCTGAGAGTCAGCCTTGAGCCTGGTGGGATTTGAACTGCCAAATTGCAGGCAGCCGGTAGTTAGCAGAAGTGGCCTGCAGTACAGCACTCTAACCACTGTGCCACCGAGGGTCTGCCCCAATTGCTGTGTTAGTTGTATCATGGCATTCTGTATGTTGGTCATCTACTTGCTCTTGGTGCTGTAGCAGTACAGCTGCCAGATGCTCAGTGGTTAGTAGGATTCCTTGAGGATGGAAAGACTGTTCTTGAAATTCTATTTTTTTTTAAGAAGGGAGTAGGAGGCAAGATTGATGTCAGCACTTGCAGACAAACCAGATGGGAAACAAGATTAGATGAGGTAGATCTACATTATTATAAAACTACATTAACAGAATCTTGAAAGCCTGAAAATACAAAACTTCCTGCTGGAAGGTTCTTTCCATTTTTTCTGTACTGACTGTGAAGCCACTGGAGGCTTTTGCCTCTTTTGTCTGATTATTTCCTAGGCAGCATCTTTTCCCCATTTTCCCCAAGGCCACTCCCACATCCCATTCTACTTGATTTTGGAGAATTCATACATATTTCAAAGTGACATTCTGAGGCAAGTAGTGAAAAGAAGAAATAAAAAGTATTTTTGCATGGCATGGAAGAGCCACTCTTCAAAAGATGGGTAGAATCAGGACAACAATTAAAATAAATTATTAAATTAAATTAATTATGGATAATGCTATAATTACTCCACATGTGTTTAATCATTTTCCTTTATGCCACATTAAAAATTAATCCAGTGGAAAATAGGAGACAATTACAGGGTACAAACAGAGCTTTGGAATGGTACTTGCATTTTGAAACCTTTAGAATATGAACTTTGCTTTTAAAATATAGATTACAAGAATACTGGTAAATTTTTGAACTTTGACAAAAAAAGAAAACTATCCTGGATTAATCCTGATATATTTCAGGACATTTATTTGTCGTCATCAATCATTAATTTGCTATTTCATGGCACAGACATAGGATCCTTTCATATGATAAAATGATAAAAGATTGAAAAATTCCAATTTACAGTAGAACCTCTGGTCACGAATGCTTCTGACCACCACCAAATCGAGTTCCAACCAAAAAATTCACGATTTTTTTTGTTTAGTGACCCATTTCTCCTTCTGCACCATTTTTTGTGTAAGTAGCAAATTTCCAAAATTAGGTTTGGGTCACAACCAAATCGGATTGCAACCAAACTTATGGAACGAATTATGGTCATGACCAGAGGTTCTACTGTACCTATCATTAATCACTCTGATTAATCCTGTTGCTCCTTGTATCTCAAGCAGTAAACCAAGCAACTTTCCAACAGGTATTTATCATGAAACAGAAACTTTGGAGTGCTTTTTTTTAAAGAAGCCAAAGTGTAAAGACGAGAATAATACAGGATTTCTAACACTTGAATATCCTAGTGTATATTATTCTGTGTGAATTTGACAAGCCACTGAAAGAATTGTACTAGTGAGCTTGAAATCAGCTATAACAATTAACCACCAGCCACATTGGACTGATGGATAAAAACACAAGTGACCTTTCAAAATCCTCCAACTATTTCTCACTAGCCTTAAGAGTAATAGGAGGATCATGATTAGGAAAAATAACAGAATACATTTTTGGGAGTTTATCTTTGGGTTTCAAAAACATTAAATATGTCTAAGAATATTACCTTCCATTCAGATAATGTTCACAGAATTTCAATTGTCATGGAATTCTATTTTAATGAAATTTTCATGGAGTTGTTTTTGGACAAATTGAATAAGAGAGTACAATATTATTTGTTTGTTATTTTAATCGGGACAACTCAAAACTCTGTACCAGGTATAAATGATCTTATATGTTTCATCTTCCTTATGTCAGCTTTGAAATTCAGCTGCCATGTATTTTTTTTTAGAGGAGTTGAAAAGCTCAAAGTTGTTCTGTGTGTCGTATTAAGAATTTGCATTTGCAGTTAATTGGTTCTCGTGATTTATGAAGTGTAGAAGTGGGAGGAGAGAAGGGAGGAGAGAATGTGGGTTCTGTGTAACGCACAAAAAAGCTTTCACCTGGGAAATTGCTTTTGAACGTGCCAGATCTGTTCCTAATAAATCAATTGGAAAGATAACTTCTCAGAGTGATTGATATCATGGATTTTGTCTGGATGCTTGACACCTTTTCCTTTATTTTGACCCTTTGGTAGATGTTGAAATCCTTCTGATTGTAAACTGCAATTTAAATTATTGTTTTATCAGAAAATGTGATTCATGCCCACATTTAATCACAAACTTTAACCTGCAAGTTAAAATCACAAATTAAAAGGAAATAAAGAAGACCAATGAAGAAACATGAAAAATATTAATGAATGCTTATATTCTGCTTGGTTCAGGCTTAAACCATCTTCTTATTGTTACTCTTTTTTTTTTACAAAACCAAACTCTGTTCCAGATAGAAAAGAACTTTTTAAATTTCCACCTTGCTAAGGTACAGCAATAGTACTTAGACTTATATACTGCTTCACAGTGCTTTACAACCCTCTCTAAGAGGTTTACAAAGTCAGCATATTGCTCCCAATAATTTGGGTCCTCATTTTATCAGCCTCAGAAGGATGGAAGGCTGAGTCAACCTTAAGCCTGGTGGGATTTGAACTGCCAAACTTCAGGCAGTTGGCAGTCAGCAAAAGCAGAGTGCAGTACTGCATTCTAACCACTGCGCCAACATATAGAAAATAAATGGATCCAAATTAATCCAGAAATTGTCCCTTGAGAATTCTGTAATGCTGGGAATGATGGCAGCTAAGAGAAGAAAAGGAAAAACAGCAGAAAGACAGATAAACTTACCGCATATACTCAAGTATAAATTGACTTTTTCAGCACATTTTTTGTGCTGAAAAAGCCCCCCTCGGCTTATACTCGAGCCATGCCATGAATATGCAAAGTCCGGAGAGGGGGAGCGTTGGGCGACCCCTTCCAGTCAGAGCATGCACATATAAAAAAAG
>JANHFN010000904.1:21508-32037 GCA_032468175.1 Toxicocalamus goodenoughensis | reverse complement strand
AGTTTGCTGTGTTCTGCTTGATTGGTGTTTCTAATATCTTCTGTCTGTTTTGTAGCATTTTTTGTCTTGATTGGCTGGCAACATTGTGTTTCCTGTATTGGAGGCTTTTAGTGCGGCTTGGCTTCGGGTAAATGGACTATTCACTGAAGCCCCTATTCACTCCCAACTCCAGATGAATGTTGCTTATTTCTCTCATCAAAAAGTTTTTCTAAACTTGTAGAGGTTTAGTATATTCCATTCACCAGTAGACGTTACTCAGAGCTTAGGTTTCAGAGTTGTTTCAAGTCTTGTAGATTTAATTAATCCAAATTTATTTCAGTTTATGGAAGCAAAGTCATCAATTCAAATAGACTCAAGTAGATAGTCCAGCATTTGGTAATGCCTTTCTAAAACAATATCTGTCCAACTTAAAAATCCAATTTTTTTATGTTTTAAAAGGTCTTTAGCTTTTCTCACCTTAGTTCTTTTCTTTCAGGTCTAGGATTTTTCTCTCTATAGTTGTTTGCCACTTTAAAAATAGTTCTAAGGGTCTCTTTTCCTGGATTTTCTTCTTTCTTTTTTTCTTTAAAGTTAGGGACTAAATAAAAAGGAATCTTGTCACCCAGCTCCAATCACTGTTCATTGGCACTGCTCCTGCACATTTCTTTGTTGCCTTGGCTGTCCCAGCTTTGTGGCATCCATGATGGATGCCTCTTCTCGTCAAGGGGGAGGGAAAAAACCCTGAGTCCAGCAGGAAGTTGCTGCTCTCCCTGAACTACAGGGCACCCCTCTTTTCTTCACCATCCCTACAGGGTGTCTTTAGCTCCTTTCAGAGCCCTCCAACAGGCAGAATTTGGCATGGGACCATGGAGATCTGCTCCTCATTTCTGATATTGCTGATATAACATCAGCTGGAAGTCACCACTAAAATGTTTTACTGTTATTGCACTTTAACAACTGCAAATTATCTATTTTAAGAGTAAGAATAAATTGAAATTAAAATTAATTCTATGTAGTAAAAAAATATTGCAAATAAAACAGGGAAGTGGCTAGCATATAAATTAAAAAAGAACACTATATTTAAATTACAAGAGAGAAGTATGTGGCTTTTTTGTAGCCATACAAAAAGCATTGCATCAGCATTATACTAATTTATATAATGGAAGTAACATTTTCTGTAGAGAATAGAAATGACTATCCAAAGAAACACAATTTACCTTAGGTTACTGAGGAATAGAGAGATATTATTAATAGATCTATCACTAGACAGGAAGTTTCTGATGCTATAAAAAAAGTAAAGTAGGAAAGTTTCCTGGATTATCAGGTTCTTGTTATCAAAGTTTTGGTACTTTTACAATCATTACAAAACATGATTACCTCTGTCCTACAGGTAGGAAAGATACCAGAGAGTTGGAAAAGGAGTCAATATAGTATTAATACCTAAGCAAGGACAAAATTTGATTTTAACAAAAACAACATCACACTATAGGCCCATATCATTATGGCTTTCCTTCAAACCTTCAAAGCACTTGTCAGGCATCATTTAATGAGGAGTAGCATAGAAGAGCTCCATAGGAATCAGCAAAATAGATGTTGTTAACATGACAAAGATTATAATGACTTAAAAACCAAATCACACCAAAACTGCTTGAATCAGAAACTATATCTTATGTGGGACTTTCAATATATATCAAACTTTTGATGATCTGGGTCATCAACCATTCCACATTGTCCCCATGGTAGACCATGAATTCCCAAGCTTGATTTCAGACTTTGTGCCTTAGGGAAGTTACGTTCAAATTCTCCAGTACCACAGCTCTGAACAGCTCCACTGCCATTTATGTAGTAGCATTGAATCATTTGGCAGGATGTCCGCTGAAAACTACATTGTTATCTGATCTCCTAAGTCCCAGCCTCACAGATAAGAGTGTAGCTTTCTCTAAAGCAACACCTCAGATGGCCATTGAAAGTCTTGCAAAAAAAAATAGTCTGGCAAAATTTTTACAAACAAGAATAGCCATTCTATCATTCCAATCCTGGGGTAAGAGTTGGCTCTGTATTCAGTCCGTTTGCAAAATGTTTGAATGCATAGAACATGTATTTTTTTAAAAAGGACGCTTCGCAAAATAGTTTAAGAGTATAATATCCATATAATATCCTCCCTACCCCCAGAGTTTATTATTCTATATTAGAATGTGATTTAATTATAAACCACGGAGTAATGCTTTTGGAGAACATGTACTATATTTAGCTCATTGTCCACAATGATGGATTGCATATTTTACAGATGAATGGAGAATGAGTGACTTTTATAAAGAAAAGTTGATGAAGTGAATATTTCTGGCCACAGAGGGATCCTGATTCTGATCTTCTGTAAATTATTTCACTTTAACAAATGGTGTTGATTTTCCTCATGAGACTCTCTATTTAAGAGAGCAGCCTAGAAAAGAAAAGAAAAGAAAAGAAAAGAAAAGAAAAGAAAAGAAAAGAAAAGAAAAGAAAAGAAAGTTCCGTATGAATTGTCTACCAAAGCAGAGAAGACTATTGTCAGGTCTGAAAGGCCATTTAACAGAAGAATCTGTGAACATGGAAAGGTTACAGTGTTTTGTCCAATTTTTTTAAAAAAATTATAATTAGTTTTAGAACCGGCACTTGTGGTATCCAAGAAATGATTGTTACAATTGCCTTTGCAAAAAATGGAGAAATATGGACTGCGTTGCAAATGAATATTTCATTGGCATTCTGTAGATCCCAAGGCTATTTTATTTCTTCTGGATTAAGAAAGGAAACACAGAGACACAGAAATCATTTTGCATTTTTGCAAGATCCTCATTTAGTGTCTTGGACTGAAGAGCATGCAAAGTATAAAACTTTGGAATAATGTATACTTAGCTAAATGAATGAAAGAAAAAATATTTCTTCTTGCAAGCCACCCATTTTGCCAAAGGCAACTCTAGGCAGCTTACACACATTGAATAAAATACAGTATAAAACATTAAAACAAATAAATACCTTAAATCTAAACATTCAATTAAAGTAAAACTAAGCAGAATGGTGAGAAAAGCAAAGTTTGCACAGGGAGGAGGTATACATTTTACTTTACTTTATTTATTTGTTCAACTATGATCCCATAAAGAATTATCAGTTTGGGTGTTATTATGGATTTTCACCCTTAGATTAGAAACTAAATTTAGTCTTTGAATATCAGACCCAAATGTTCATAAGCTCTTTATAAAATACTAACTCCATGTAACTGATAGTCCTGGGGCAGATGGATTCCTTTGTTTATTTTTATTTATTTATTAAATTTATATGTTGCCCATCTTTCTGATAAGGCTTTGTACCAACTAGATGATAGGAACACAGGAGAGAGGGGGAGGGGGGATTTCCTCAAACTACTGCTCAAAATCATTTTTTCAGCATTTCCTGAAATGATCTACGGTAAGTCTCTTTATGGATTTCATCTTAGAATTTTTTAAAGACTGTTCTTTTCAAATAACTACTATTTCTTCTCATTCACATCCATTATTTTTGATATAGACTTAATGCTTTTATCTGATGTTCCTCAAAATCTCCCATCTCTGTGTCTGTATCCTTAAATGTGTAGGACAGGAAAGGATCGGAAAAGACTCTCACTATGAACAAGAGGGTAGAGTACAGTTTGTGATCGATGCTGTTTATGCCATGGCTCATGCCCTCCATCAGATGAACAAGGATTTGTGCAGTGATTATTCTGGAATCTGCCCAGAGATGGAACACGCAGGAGGCAAGAAGCTACTAAGATATATACGCAGTGTTAACTTCAATGGTGAGTCTGTATTCTTATATCTCTCTCTTATTTCACCTTAATAATCCTAAATAACTTGTTAGCCAATACTTTATTAATCTAATAATAATGATGGGATGTAGTGCAAAATGTGTTGCTTGTTGAAGAGTTATTTTGTTCTTTCCCATTTACCATGGGAATGAACTATTGTTTAACTTTCTGGAATTTATTTTTGTCTAACAACTTTCCTATTATCATATGGCTAATTAAAAATATAATAGGAGATATATAGCCAGTTTTGTCTAGTGATTAAGGCACCATGCCAGAAACGTAGAAGACTGAGTTCTAGTCCCATCTTAGGTGTGAAAATGAGCTGGGTGACTTTGGGACCTGTCAGTCTCTCTCAACCCAATCCACCTCACAGGATAGTTGTTGTGGGGACATTAAGTTAAGGAAGGAGAATTAAGTAAGGTGAGATAAAAATTATTTATAATTATTATATTATTCTGTTCTGTTCCATTCCACTCCACTCCACGCCACTCTGTACTCTATTCCACTCCACTCCACCCCACTCCATTCCTTTCTATACCACACTTCTATTATTAATTATACTATATATCCTCAGTGTTAAAACATCAAAAGAAATGAGACTCAATACTATTTTATTAGATTTGTGAATGAATATTATTATGCACTTACAACCTATTGATAATGATTGTACCTTCAAAACCATGTTGCTTGCTGTTCGTCTTCACTGTTGTGGTATTTTTATTGTCATAATATATACATTTACAATTCTATATGTATAAAAGTGATGCAGTTAGTCTGTAGCAGAGAGTAAGGAAAATGACTTGCAGGAATAGGCAAGATCCTTTGAAAAGGCAGCAATGGGAAAGATGTGATTTAAGTCCAAAAGAAGGAAAAGAGAGTATACACAAGAGACTCAGACAGATGATGCCTTAATTCAGATGAGTGACTACTGAGGATTGTGGGAATAAAGCACCGTCAGACTTGCAGGATTCTATTATTATAGCTAATATTAATAATGAATAAATTGTTTAACCTTTTGTGGAATCAGTTTCTTGGTTTTGATAAGGGAAAGTTGGAGTAAAAAAAGGGTGAAAGATCATCACATGTTAAGAAAAAGAGGTTGGGAATGGAAAAAGGCAGTGGAAAAAGGCAGGAATAGCACTCTCATGGATTAGCTTGCATGATTATTTGTACTTGAGATGAAAAAAAGAAAAGAAAAGAAACTGATTGCCAGAAAGGTTCCATTCTTTCTGCAAGCCAAAACAGAAATAGGCATGGATGTATACATGTAATTATAAAAGGGGCGGGGGGGAGAAAGCTTTAAAAAATCCAAACATATAAGGCTTATATGTACAGATAAACCTATGTATATAAAGTTGTACAATAAATATTTCAATAACTGGAGGTTATAATTCATTATAGTCATTCATAGATAATCTATGTATGCTGATGAATTCTGCAGACCATTGAATAGTTGGAGCCATCAACTAGAAAATCTTCTTTCTTATTCAGGAGTCAATTCCCATGAGATAGGAATACACTTGAAAAGAATGCAAACATCTACAAATACTGAATCTCAGAATTAAGTTAATGTATGCAATAAATTCTTTCCCAAATGGAACAACAAATACAAAAACATGTACTTAAATGAAATATTAATTCCACTTCATTCCAAAATCTCACCATTTATTCTACATAAATTAAATGAAGTCATTTCTGAAATGTTATTTCTTCTTGAATTCCAATGAAGTCATTTCTGAAAACTTATTTCTTTTTGAAAATGATGTAATCTAAAATGTATGATGGTGCAGTGGTTGGAATGTAGTATTGCAGGCTAATTCTGCTGACTGCAAGCAGTTTGATCCTGAGCAACTCAAGGTTGACTCAGCCTTCCATCCTTCCAAGGTGAGTAAAATGAGGACCCCGATTGTTGGGGTAGAATGCCGACTCTGTAAACCTCTTAGAGCTGTGAAGCAGTATGCATGAATCTATAAATAATTAAACATATGAATAAAATAGAATGGAAATACAGAAGCCAACACAATTATATACATATAAATCTGAGTGTTATTGAAGTTTTCAGTATTTTTAACATATTTTTTCTATTAAATAAGTTAAATTTGCAAAGAAAATAAGCAAAAACAAAGTAAATGTTATATGTAAATATACAAATGATGATTATAAAAAGGAAATAACTATTTAAAAAGCAGATGAAACAACAATAAATAAAACATTATTTTAAAAAAGCATTTTGATAGTCCCTCCTTTCTCCCACATCCTTTTTTTTGCCATACCTGCTAATTGTTGTTTGAATTTGTGGCACCATACTTTGGAGGTTCTTACATATTTCTGTTTAGAGATGATGATGATCATGATGATGATTGATGGGGTCTCTACTATGAAGACACAACCTCATCAAATTGTTAATAATCATCTTGACTTCAGAGCTGGGAGATTGTACGGATGACACAGCATTTCTACACTTGGTGACAAAGCTAAGGAAGCAAGTTTTTAATGTCACCATTTGTTAATTATGTAAAAGGGACAAATTAAGGCCACAAGTGTTGGCTTTTTGAATTTATTCAGTGTCACATAAGTTATTAACTTCTAGAAGTAACTTAAGAGCAAAGAGTTCTAGAAGACATTTTTAGTATGAATTTCAAAAGATGCATCTGCATTTCTAATATTGGAAGGACCCAACACCTTCTTTTCCCACAGTTTGTACCCAAGTCAGGAATATAACAAACTAGATCAGTGTTGGCAAACCTTTTCAGCACTGACTGGCGAAACGGGAGTGCATGTGCATGTGGGGGAGCACCAGAAACTGAAAGAGCAGCTCTCCAGTGTGTGTGCAAGTGCCAGAAACTGGAAGAGCAGCTCCCCAGCATGCACGCGGGGGAGTACCAGAAACCAGAAAAGCAGCTCCCTGATATACAAGTGCACGACAACCACCTGGTCTTCCAGTTTCTGGTGGTTTCTTCCAGTTAGGAAAATGTAAAATATTCTTGAAGAAAGAGATGTCGAGGGAAGAAATGGTGAACTGAAGGTGGCTCCTCAAAAAGTAGAACTGAAGATTGTGGTGGAATGAAGTGCCCATAAATGCTTCAGACAACTGCTCCTTGTGAGATGACTGCAAGGCAGTGGTCTCTGGTAGATTTAAAGCTTTCAGAAATGAGTAAATAGCAATCTTGCTCAAACTGTAGGTAACACCTCTGAACAGACAATAAGTTTGCATACTTCCTTTCTAATGAATTTCCAAAACTGTTTGTTAACTGATTTTCATTTATTAAGAACATTTAGATTGACAGGTTTCACAGCACGAGGTGAGTAATTTGGAATAAACAGAAAAGGGATTATTAAAATTTTGATTTTAAAATGTTACAAATGAACTAAGGCTCCAGATAAATTTGAAATAAGATTTTGGAATTAGTTATAAAGAAACTTTCCTGTGGGAAATGCTGCTAAAAAAATTCCTTTTCTGTAATAGAATGGAGAAATATCATATAACCTGTTCTACATATGACTTTTAATAGAAACAGGATAGTTACTGATATTTTTCAAAAAGGGATACTGGGGAAGAGCATTTTAAAAGGAACCATATAATACTGCTGATAGGAATTGCTGGGAAAGTTTAATTTCAGCTTTCAAAGCCTTTAAACTGATACAATTGACCATTTTCCCAGTATTTGGATTGGTTTATGTTGATATTTTTTATCAGCTTAAAATTATGTCTCCTATTTAGATTATCCTACTCTTAAATATGTTATTTTAATGTCCTTTTTCAATATTGCTTCATTTAGTCTTTTATGTTTAATTTCTCTATCTATTGTCAAGAGAATTTTATTATTGGGTAGCTTGAAATTGAAACAAATAACAAAATTAATTAATGCTTGTCAGTCATGCTCACACAAATAAAACAAAGAAAGGGTTTTTTTTAAAAAAAATTTTGCTTGCTTTCTCTTTTCTTTTGCTTCACATCCTTTCCTAGGTAGTGCTGGCACTCCAGTGATGTTTAATAGAAATGGTGATGCACCAGGACGTTATGACATCTTTCAATATCAAACCACAAATACTTCCACGCCAGGCTACCATCTGATAGGCCAATGGACAGATGACCTACAGCTCAATGTATGTTCCCTTTATTTTCTTCTTTCATGGATGGTGCAGTAAGAAGTATGCTATTTTTGCCAAACACATGTTGAATTTGTCTCTATTATTTTATATAAATTTCTCTTTGGATAATGAGAGGAATCTCACATGAATGAGATTGGATATGTTGTATATTCCCATTATGTGCTTCAAACTTATGATGATTCTAAAATGTCTAAACGTTTTATGAAGTGTTGCAATTTTGGGATCTGGAAGAATCCAAATTGGTTCAAGCAAGTAGTTTTATATGGTATAAGTTTACCAATTGTCCGTATTTTCATTTTTCTATAGAATTAAATCAGAATGTTCTGTTCACTCAAAATGCAGTCTGTATTATAGATTCAATTATATAATTTCCCCCTGCAAACAATTACCTAGCTTGTAAATTCTGAATCTGTCTGTCAGTCAGTCTACTAATATGAAAAGATTTATAATGGTTTTATGATTTTTCCAAGTGTGTTTGAAACAATAGGTTGATATCTCATTTTGGAAGGCCCATTAATTGCATGGGAAATTGAAACGTTGCTTGTACAAACAAAATATATTTGTGCAATGCCAGGAGTTGATTTTTTGTTGCAACTGCATTAGCTGAAAAATAAGTGAAATCTTCTGCTAACATAGACATCTCAAATGCTGTAATTTCCTCAATATTGTCTTATCCTAGACATAATATGCTAAACGTATGAAAGTATGTTGTTGAGTCAAGTGGAAAAAGGATTGACTTAGTAAATCATTCAGATCCCACTCATTTTTTTAAAAAAAGTATGGCAGGAGTATTATTAGAGAGAGAAAGAATGTTCTAAGACAGCCTGAGATGGTGGTAATGGTTTATATGTATTTCAAGCAAGCAAGAAAGAAAAAAAATCTACAAAACATAATGTTTCTACCCTTGAAAATAAAAGTAAATAAATAAAAAAAGATTTTGTGTATGTATGTGTGTGTGTGTGTGTTTGTGTTTGTGTGCATGAAAAAGACTACATGGCCACATGTTGCTGCTATTCCAAAATATGAGGAAGTGATATTTTTGTAACCAGAAGTTGCAGAAATATGAACATAGGGAAACCCTGTTGAAGGCAGTAAGGCATTCTTTGAGGGAAAAAACATCATAGATGTAGGCTACTCTATAAACCTTTTCATGACTGGGTTTGGCACTGAAGTCTGAGCTCCCATGGATTTACATTTGATTAAATAAAAATGTGGCTATATTCTCTGAATATCATAAAATGAACAGATGCCTGATTTGATATATATTGGCTGCTATTCAGTTTACAATATGTTGGGATTAAATATTACTCCTTTAGAATGATAGGGAGAAAACTGTCCTTTTTCATGAACTGCCGAAAGAACACGTGCCTGCTTTTGAATTTGTAATGATCATTTAACAGCCCAGCCTAGTATCCCATTTATCAGGGTAAGAATACTTCTGTCATTCTCTCTCCCTTCCAAACACTGGATTTCAATGCCTAAAACCTGTCCAGCTGCTCATGCATTTGCAGGCCATGTCATGCTTTACAAAAACGCCAAATTATCTAAATTGCATTAATTTAAGGGGAAAGCTTTTTAAAGCATGATATCATTGTCCAAATTTACGGAGATGATTCTGAAAAAAAACACATTTGAATATGAGCTAAGGGTGTTCAGGGGAAAAAATAATGTTGGTGAAGCATAAAAGAAGATCTGCCTTCTCTAATAATTTATTTGTTTGTATGACTGTGAATGCAGTAAAAGTTTTGTCTTGGCAGAGCTCTGCAGAATTATTCCAGCCAATAAGTTGCTTTAGGTACCTGATTGAAATACAGAGCTGAGCATTATGCTTCTTGATACCAAAACACAAAGTGTGAGGGTTTTTTTTTCTTTTTCTGACATATTTGTTATCCCAGCTATAGTATAGTTCCCCAGGTAAAGTGAGGATGCAAGGCAAGTAGATGAAATGGATGAGAGTATCATGCATAGTTCAAAGAAATGGAAACCTTACTGTATTACCAATATTCTTGAATTGATCACCTTCATTAGACAATTATTTTTAATGAAATAGCACAGCTGACATGTTAAAGAAGTATATTCTTTATTCAACCAAAGTATAACAACAACACCTACTACTACTACTACTACTACTACTACTATTATTATTATTATTATTATTATTATTATTATTATTTAGTAATTTATATAAATTTGTACAACTCTTGACTCTCAATTACTGTAAGTGGCTCACACAAGCAAAGAAATTACAATAAAAGCATTTCAAAATTAAAAATAAAGATAAAAGATGCCAGACCCAGTGAAGTGAAGGTCTCAGTGTTCCCCTCCAAGACCTGGGTGAAAAGTGGGAGGCATCCAGATCTTGGGAAGGACCTCATTCTACAGCAGCAGTCGGCAACCAGTGGGCCAGGAGAAAATTTTGGTGGGCCGCAGAGAAATCACATCCCCAGAGCACCCCCCAAAGCAATTAATCCAGGCTGCGCAGAAACACAAGGCTGCACCACATGGCCTGCGGGAGCCCTTCCCACCCACTCACTCTTTCCCCTGCAAACTTGCCTGCTAAATTGCTATTTTTCTGACCATCAGCTGTGAGATTTAGATTAGCTAGGAAGCAGGAAATGGT